>JAOXYL010000071.1:18049285-18064337 GCA_028564955.1 Terapon puta
CGATGTGATGTCTGTCTGAAGGACGAGATGTTGTTTTTCTCCATTTTCTTGCTCAACAAAGGTCTTTCTGACGGGTGAGATGCACAACTGTCATCTGTTTTCGATGTCAGAACACAACGCGAACGTTAAATGAGATCTCAGGAATTTTCTGACCTCAATGAGGGGTCATCCGCCAAAAAAACTTGGTGTGTTATTGGAAATACAGAGAACGCGCTAAGCCCCAGGGGAATGTCTGGTACTGAGAGGAGAGACTTGTGGGGAGCGTCCCGTTCCATCTGGGGACACCCTGACACCAAACATAAGCTTGTAATCACACTGCGTCCTCTGGGACTACTTCACAAAACATGATTAACAGGATTTTTCCACTCGCGTCCCACTTTTGGTCTGTTTTTCTGCATTTTGTGCAGCGAATGTTTTCGGTCTTGCATGTACGGCTCGTCATCAACAAAGTATTATGGAAAGAGCACCTCACTCCTGTTTCCACTGTGAACCTGCTTTTGATTAGGTGGGCCCCGACACAACATGGAAACTAAATGACAGTTCTCAAATGGCAATTAAACAATAATTAGTCTCCAATGACGGCATCTTGAGGTTGTCATTTATTTCAGTTTGAAACAATACAAACGTTACTGGACCATGACTCTAGCTCATGTCATTCAATGTTAAGGCAGATATCATTTTACATATTGCTGAATATGATTCAAATAGGCGGTACGGCAAAAAGCATCAGCAAGAAGTACAGCATGATTTTCGACGAGGAAAAAAGGAATTCAAACAAACAGCAACAACAAATCAAATCCATAGCACGCCGAAGACAGGAAGTAACAACGCTCTCAGGAATGCTCTCACACTATAATGTGTGAGAAATGCCTTCAATAAGTGACGTTATAGAGACCACAGCAGCACACAGGAACTGATAAATACACGAGGAGAAAACAAGCTTACAGGGTTGAGCTGAGGCAACAAAAAAAAAAAAAGAAAGTAAATAAGAGCATATTTTATTGCGGGAGCTCTTAATACTGTAAACCTTAGAGTAGAAGCTGTGGGGGGTTATGGTCCAAGATCAGACATGCAAAGACAAAGACAGGTTTGGCTGCAGAAAACCCTAAAAAAAAAAAAGTGTTGATTACTTGTCTTGAATTCTTCCATGTAAAGAGGAAAAAACAGGAAATTATTTAATCTGAAACATCTATAAATACACAGAATATGATGGAAATGACATCAAACTAATAATAATTTGGATTAACAGTAAAACTGAACAGTAACTGGGGTCCATTGTGAAGTGTCTTATTCGGGAGCATTCACAGTGTTCGGGTGCATAATGACTGGGATGGTAAAAGGGGACCAACACACTCCACATGTCTCTCCCACCATTATCCTTAATCCAACTGAAATATATGTAAATTGTACATGAAATAAAGCTTGCAAACACATGTCGTGTGGAACATTTTGTACTTTAACTTTGCAGCTACACAGACGTTGACAGGGAACTTCCTTTCCCCCGGACGTTGAAGTTAAGTCCTCTGCACTGATCATTTTGAGTCAAATTTGGCAAGCTATGTACTGTAACCTACAAATTGGTTCATGTTATAGGCACTACGCTATTAACCTGATGCCTTAATGTGCAACAGAATCACTGCTGCCAATAAGTTAAATTCAAACCAGACATGTACTTGTATGACGTACACTTGGCATGGTTATGTCAATTTAAAACTCTATACTTCCTAAGACAAGAGGCTATTTTCGCCTTTCATTCATGTTTTAAACAGAAAGTGGTGAAATATGACAGATGATGGTTGAAAAGGAAGTGTGCAAACAGCAAAGTCCTTTCGACTGACAGAACTACTCCAATGATAAACTCTTGGGGTTTTTTTTAAGCACTCATCCAGTTCCCCCTCTCCCTTCTCTTTCTCTCTTTTCTGGTCTGTAGTCGTTCCTATCAGGTTAGTGCTTCTTGGTTCTGTCCGGTTTCAGGGTATGGAGCAGTATCCTCCACAAGCCCTGCCACTGGCCTGCTCCTGCTCCCCCAGACGGACTTTCTGACCCTGGTTTTCACTCTCCCAGAGCCCCGGGGTCTGGAGGATCTTCTCGACAAGCTCCTCAAAGGCACACTGGACGCCATCTTTGGTCTTTGCACTGGCCTCTGTACAAAGGAAAGAGGGTTACCAAGAATTATGAGATCAGTGAAAAAACTGGTGGGGAGCTTTCCAAAATGTTACAAAAAAAACTAAAATCCTACACGTCAGCTTTTAAATCCAAAACAGAGCTAAATGTCTTTTTTTTATAATATAACTAATGATGGAGTTTTTAAAATATCCATGTGTTGACAAACATGACATATAAAGTATGACATGACTTCATTTAAGGCGCAGGAGACATCCAGTGGGATGAAGACATCCTCTCAGTGGATTAAATCCACGACATCTTATTGCCCAGCCCTTTTCAAAAGCCCTTAATTTAGCCATTCTAAAATGGAAACTCCACAGAAATGTTAACCTAATTTCCCAGAGAGGGGCAGCCTGGAGATGAGAATCAGGAACACGTGTAGACATGGATCCGATAAATGAAAGCCCGCTTGATTTTAATCATAATGCAGTTCTTCTGGAGCGGCCGCATCTTTCAGCACAGTGCTCGACAGCAGGGACTCAAAAACGCCAAAGCAGAATAAACAACGCAGCAGACCCGAACTAAATGCACAACTCACTAAGTGATGTCTTCACTTGCTCCAACTGAGCAATTACAGTTGTGACTTTTAAGTGCAGTGTGGTGCCTTTCGAACGCTCCAAGTTTCATTTTATGGCTCTATTAGTTCAAACAACCATGTCTGACCATGTCTGATTTTACACTAACATGGATACTTACCAATAAAAAGCATAGAGTGTTTCCTAGCAAATTTCAGTCCCTCGTTCCTGTCCACTTCATGATCATCCTGCAAAACAAACAGATAGACATGTTATGTATGTTCTTACGTGGAATACACAAGGTAAAGGACTAAATGTTTACGCATCAAGTACTACACAAATATAGTACCCAACATGGCAGGTGGACACAGTTAAGACACTTTTGACCTTTAACAATTTCTAGTGTCTACATGTAGAAACCAAGGCTTACGTTAACGGCATTTTTGAACCTTTATACTGATTACCCAAAACATCATGTACCAGGAATCAAGATGCAGAGAAGCTTCAGACTCACCCTGTCGATTTTGTTCCCGACGAGCATTTTGACAATGTCGTTGCGTGTTGTGTAGGTTTCCAGTTCATTGAGCCAATTCTCCAGCTTCGTAAAAGTGTCGCGCTTTGTGACATCATATACTGCAAAAACCACCAAACAGAGAACAGTTAAAGAGAATACTTTGAAAAAGTAATACACTGGTATGTCACTTTTGTTACTAGCATTAGCATTAAGCTGGTGCCTTTATCCAAAGTGACCTCCATTGTTCAGAGGGTGTATAGGACTGTTTTACAGGACAGAAAATTGTCTCTGGGTCCAGTATTGAGTGTGCTGTGTTCCTTTTTAAGCATCTCTCTTTACCCAGTATGACTCCCTGTGCACCGCGGTAGTAGCTGGGTGTCAGGGTGCGGAACCTTTCCTGTCCGGCTGTGTCCTACAAAAGCAAAGACAGTATCAGCAAAAGACTCCACGATACCAAACGTTTAAGGCCAGCGGGTACAGTGGTTTCAGTCCAAGTTGACTGACTCTGACAAGAGACTCACCACCGTGAAACCGTCCCTTCCATTTATGCAATCCTTAAGACTTTTTCTTGAGGGATTAATAGATACTGTTCAAATGTTAAACTCGGGGGTGTCCAGATTAGTCATTAATAAATTAACTACAAACATATAAGTGTCGAGGGGTGATTTAGCTCTTTTTTTTGTGGAAATTAATAAATTACTGATTTTATTTTCTTTGGATTGTTCATCCACTCAGACAGAAAAATCCTATCATAAAAATATTTTTTTATTATTTTCCTTAAAAATGGGGATCAAGTTAAAGTATGCACAATGTGATCCTTGCTCCTGCCTCAGTCACTGTGTTTTCATTCGGCTTTGGGACTGGACCACTTTAAACCTCAAGAAAGAAAGTTTAGTTTTTTTAGTCTTCTTTTCTTTTTGGTTATGCAATGTCGCCATCTTGTGGAGACGCCCTGTAGTTCACCATGTTTTTTTTTCCTGGAAACAAAGATCAACTGGAGACAATAGTTTAAGGAATTCAGTCTCACCCAGATGGCGAGCTTTGCTTTGTTCCCATCTATTGCGAGTGTCTTCACTTTGAAATCCACACCTGATCAGGAGAGAGGACAGAGACAGGCCTTTAGAAAATATTTTCTTTTTTCATCTTCAACAGTTCCGACAGGTCCGTGTCTATGTTAATATGTACATATGTGTGTGTGTGTGTCTGTGTGTGTGTGTGTATAACCTATTGTGGCTGACTGCTCTGGATCAAAAGTGTCCTCTGTGAACCTCAGGAGCAGACTGCGAGGGGAAATAAAGATAATATGGAAATAAGCAGGGCGTACAGGACAAAAGGCTTTAGAGAGCTGACTGCTAAGCCTTAGTTACAGTAACAGGCAGATCACAAAAGCAACAACAACATCAGCTGTTTTACTGTTTTAAACTCTGACTGTCTACGAGTAGCAACAAACAAAACGCCAGCTAAAAAGTTAACAGCTGTCTCTGTGGCATTATGTGTCCCCTGGTTGTCAACTTGTTAACAGCATTTGGCCTACAGGTGTGTTAAAGGGGCAACAACGGAGGCAGCTAGCTGGAGCAAAACTTACATAAGAACAACAACATCAACACTGACAGCCAGCTAGCCGCCGAGCTAACCGCAGGGACACACACCTGGACTTGCCGACTCCACTCTCGCCAATTATCAGCAGCTTCAGGGTCGTCAGCACGTCGTCGTCCATGTTCCCGCGGGAGCTGGTGTCTCTTCGAGCCGGCGACGCTTTTAACGGGATGTTTGAGTTGTTTTGTGGAGCAGCAGGCGACTAGCAGCTCCGGTGACAGCCTGCTGTTGGCGCAACTTCCGGCCAAGCTGCGGCGCGTGACGTCACCGAGGTTCACGAGGTCGAAAATAAAAAATAAAATAAATTAAAATAAAATACACATGTTGTTCTATTGTGGACATGTTTTTTTGTAACTGACTTTGCACAGCATGTTCATCAATATTACGTTATATCATTATTATGTTATATTAATTCTTTTTTTCAAATGTACAAATGAATGACAAAATTACAGAAGTTTTAAAACTACTAAGATATTAGCAGCTGCAAATATCTGAAAATGTCAACGTTTTGAGAGATTTTATTTGCGCTCTGTGGCATCATGCTGAAAAATGCCATTTCTATTCGTCTGCTATTCTCTCTGACTTTTCTCAACTTAATTGTGTCACAAAAATGTGGTTTCGTATTCATGCTGTGTATTTTAAACATAGCAACACAATCTTTGGTCAGTGTTGGCCAGTTTACCCTGAGGTGGAGAGACCAGGAGGAAGTCTACTGTAGAAAATGATTGTAAGGTAGGAAACCTGTGAAAGATCCACATCATAAAACATCTTTGTTCTGAGTCTGAACAGTTCATTACCCTTCAAGGACCCAACATTTGAATGTTACTTCAACCATGACAGGGCATCACCTGAGGGTTAAGGAGTTGCAAACCAATGTAAGTCGGTATTCAAATGGAAGCAGTGAGCCATACTACACCTTCTGTTCTTCAACAGACCCTCTAACTGAGCCTTTCCTCAAAACTCACTGGCCCCTGTTCATCACAGAGAGGGCCAACCCTGTTATTATGCAAATCTCATGTCACGAAGGAGCTGAAAAGAGTCTGCGGCGAAATAAATACGGCTGCTTGTGAACACTCACAGCTCTCTGTAATGTCAGTCTGAAGTTTCTGAGAGGAGCAGCTCATTTATATTCTCCAGAGTAGCTACTGAATGACAAGAGTAAAAGTAAAGTAAAAGTTCAGCTATGGCCAGGTTGCGGACAGATTGCCTCGAGAGACCCCTGCGCATCTGTTTTGAGATGATGGGTCATTTTATTGGATCTCATCCCTGGTGGTTCTTGATCGTCCCCCTGATCCTCTCGGCAGGTCTGGGGAGCGGATTTCTTCTTCTCACGGACAGAAAGTCAAACGGCATCGAGGAGCAGTTCACACCGGTCGACGGCCGGGCCAAGATGGAGAGGAAATACATCCAAGAAACTTTTCCAGGGAATGATTCCATGTTTTCACGCTTAAGACTGAGCACAGATGGGAATTATGCTACTCTGATAGCCACGAGTGACGGGAACATTCTGACTGTGGAGGGTCTTCAGGAGATCCTGGACCTGGACTTTAGAGTTAAGAGTGAGGTAGTGCAGTTTGACAACCAGTCTTTTGAATATGTGGATGTTTGTGCAAAGGTGATGGGATCCTGCACCTCAAATGACATTTTAGATATTATTGAGTACAATGCCAACAATATAGACAAAGTTAATTTGACATTTCCGTGGTATTACTCTGATTTGAGGAGTTTCTCTTTGCATTTAAGCCTGGGGAGTGTGACTTTGCACGAGGAGAGCTCAGTCGTTGAAAGTGCTAAAGCCATACAGCTCCATTACTATTTACGTGAGGACAACAAAACAAAAACTGACCTTTGGTTGGAAAAGTTTATTCGTTTGATCTCAAATGTATCATCAACTTCCATTCAGGTAAGTTAACACATCTCAGTCATTCAAATGGTTATCTCTTTGTGTCTCTAAGATTCCTCTGTTAAATGGATTCATATTCTTTCTAGGTATCATACTCCACCTCCATGTCGATGCAGTGGGAATTTGAAAAATCTCCAGCCTCTGTCATCTCTCTATTCTCCATCACCTATGCAATTGCCATCACATTTTCAGTCATGTCATGCTGGAGGTTGGTAAAAACATCTGCTGAATCTTTCATGTGATGGCGTCAAGATTTGTGGCTCTTTTTTAACTCTGGTTTTCTTTCAGGCTGGACAATGTGAGGACAAAGGTGTGGGTGGCGTCCTGCGGGGTGCTCTCCACAGGTCTGGCAGTCCTGAGCGGCTTTGGTGCACTGTTGTTGCTGAATCAGCCTTTCGTCATGACCGCCGCTTCCTGTCCTTTCATGATATTAGGTAGGTTCCTGTCGAACACCCAGGTCCATGAGGTTGCACTGCTCCAATGTTAAGAAGCACTCAAAACAGTCTTGATGCATTTTCGTGACATGGTATCCATTTGCACAGTTTTGCTTAAATTTTTAATGTTTCCATTGTCCAGTCCCCTGAGACCAATCAGTTTCATTACTCATACACAATTCTGGTGATCTCTAATAATGTACACCTCTTCTCTCATGTCACATACCCATTGCCAGTTAGGGTAAAAAAAAATCTAATCTGTATAGAGAAGGCTTAATCAGCTAAAGTTCAAGAATCTTCAAATTGATTGTACAGAAATGAATGGAAACTGATAGCTGCCTAGAACAGTGGTAAAAGTACTCACAGATAAGATAAGCTGCATTTGAAAGTGATCAGCACAGTGAAAAACAGTGTGCTCATCATTTGTAGCTCACCTACCTACTGTAGTTGTGTGTATCTTTAGAAGTGCATCTTAACACATGCCACTCAAAGAGAACACATTTCAAAATAAGGACCCGCAGTATTTGACATCAGACTTAAAAGGTGCACATTCCCACAACACATTTGAAAATTGCAATTGATAGCAACAATTCAGGACAACTGACAGCGTCACACTTACACACAGAACAGATACTGGTTATATTTGCCATTTCAAGTATCATTCTGTCGTTGAATCTGAAGGTATTGGACTGGACGATATGTTCATCATCATCTCGTGCTGGCAGAGGACCCGTGTTCTGGACAGCGTCCCCGACCGACTGGCGAGCACCTACAGGGAGGCCGCCGTCTCTATCTCCGTCACCACCCTGACCGACGCTCTGGCTCTCTTCCTGGGCTGCAGGTCGCCCTTCGGTTCAGTCCGGTCCTTCTGCCTGTACGCTGGGATTTCTGTCTGCTTCTGCTACTTGTACGGGATCACATTTCTGGGGGCGTGCGTGGCTTTGAATGGACGGAGAGAAGCAGGGAACAAACACTGGTTCACCTGCGCCAAAATCCCAGAGGACTTACCATCAAGGTCATCAAAAGCCTTCAGTGTCTGCTGCGTTGGGGGGAGCTATGATCAGATCACTGAAAAGGAGGAAACTGAACCCATGAGTCACTTTTTTGAGCAGTTTTATGGTCCATTTCTGACGCACAAACTAGCGAAAGCATGCGTATTTGTTATTTATACAGGCTATCTGGCTGTTAGTATCTATGGCTGTTTTACCTTAAAAGAAGGACTCGACATCAGGAATCTGGCTTTGGATGATTCCTACATCACCACCTACTACAACAATCAAAGGCGACACTTCTCTGAATACGGCTGTAACGTGATGGTAGCAGTTAAGAAGCCCTTCCCGTACTGGGAAGAGGGCGAACAGAAGCGCCTGCGTTCGTGCATTTCAAATTTTGAGCGTTTGAACTCCTCCAACGGCGCTTTTGCTTGGTTTCTGTCCTTTCAACAGTACGCAAACACAACCAGCCTCGATGTAAGCTCTCAGGAGGCTTTCCAAACACATCTGCCCCACTTCTTGGAGCTCAACCCCATTTTCAAACAAGACATCAACTTGACTGCGGAAAATGAGATTCAGGCATCCCGTTTTTTCATTCAGACGCTCAATAAAACCACAGTGACGGACGTGATGACCGGACTCAGGAGAGTGGCAGACGAATGTCCGGTGGAGCTCCTGGTGTACCACCCTGCTTTCATCTACTTTGACCAGTACGCCGTCATCGTGGACAACAGCGTTCAAACCATCCTGGTGGCCGTGATCGTGATGTTAGCCGTCTCCCTCATCCTGATTCCCAGCCCTCTTTGCTCCGTCTGGGTGGGGTTTGCGATTTGCTCGGTCATCGTCGGCGTGACGGGGTTCATGGCGCTGTGGGGCGTGAACCTGGACTCCATCTCCATGATCAACCTGGTCATGTGCATCGGCTTTTCCGTCGATTTCTCTGCACATATTTCCTACGCGTTTGTCGCCAGCCACAAGAGCGACGTCAATGAGAAGGCTATCGACACCCTGACCCATTTAGGCTATCCGATACTTCAAGGAGCAATGTCCACCATTTTAGGAGTGGCGGTGCTGTCCATGTCCGGGAGTTACATCTTCAGGACGTTCTTCAAGATTGTGTTTCTCGTGATTATATTTGGGCTGCTTCATGGCTTAGTTTTTATTCCAGTGTTTCTGACACAGTTTGGGGTCTGTGGAAAGTGGTGTTAAGACAAAGGTGACATTTTTTCTGCGGGGGAATTTTAACAAGTTGAATTAAAATTTTAAATCTTCACACTCTGTCTAAATAAATATAATCTCACATTCTGCGTTGTTGCTTAATTCTTTTCCACTTTTCACTTACTGCTACCTAAGCATGAGTTAACTTAAGCCCTAACCCCAACAGCAGAGGGGAACGCTGCAGAAAACGCCACGACAGGTAGGAAACGCCACAGTAAGAGCAGACTTTGACAAAGACACTTGTTTTTCAGTTTTTATTTGGACTTCGATTTATTTATTTACTTCAGCTCCACATTCATTAACTTTTGCCATCGCATTGTTGAGAGATGATGTCAATCAACAGAGAGCCATTCGACGTGTTTACAGCATAAAAGCATTACTATACATCTATATACAATGATCCCATTATATCCCAAACCTATATACAGCTAAACATGGATAAAAGGCCAAAAAACAGAGGAAAAAGTGCCAAACTGAAGGAAAAAAAAGACCTAACACTATGTGCATTAATACATAATGCTGGTGGTAATCTTGACAAGAGTTATGCCTTCAATGAAATTAATGTTCCAAAAAAGATAAAATATGGATTACGTATAGTGTTTCTGCTGTAAATATTCACTTGGAAATTGAGACATTCAACACTGTAACAGAGACCTAACTAATCACCCGCAATCTCTGTTCAAGAAATGTCATATTTACATCTCATAAAGACATCATTTCACAATCAGACTTGCTACAGCTTAACTTCCCTTACACACAGAGCGGTGCCAGTGACACCGGGCCTTGCCATCTTTCCTCTGTGCAAAACGTGTTGAAACAGAAAGGTACACAGCACTAGATGTGAATAATCTTAGTTTTGAAGTGATGACAAAGGAGAATGCGATGGACAATAACTGGGCGAAGTGGCCGTGTTGAATTAATTTGCATTTCAAGAAAAACTGATATTTTGCTGAGACCTTTTGAAAGCCCAACTCAGACTATTCAAAGAAACGAGGCCAACGTCACGAATTTAAACTCCTGAAGATTCTAGTGCTCTACCACTACATAAACACAGCTTGTATTTGATTCATGCTTCTTGAGGCTGAGCAGCACGTTCTGACCCGTCCGTACGAGCAGCATGAATGACATGAATGGCATGTAGAGTGCACAATCGCATTTTCAATTTGTGCACTTACTCAAAGTGCTGAGACGTAATAGTTTAACTTTATACACGTCCTACTTCAAAAAGGGAGAAATCAAAATATATCACACTCATAGTGCATCCCCCAAAAGGCCACCTTTAAAAGTAAGTAACGGGGCACAGCGGGACAGGAGACGGTATGTGCATGATCCTCCGATCAGACACAAAGACTCAGGTGGAAACAAAATGCAGGACCCTGATCTAAGCAAGAGGGTGTCGTCTGACCTCGAAGATATACTGGACAAATAACAGATACGAACACGAACACTGAAAGACAGCTGACTGGTTCGGGTTAGTTAACGACTAGTTGCCATGATTGCACAGCAGCTCTTTGGGTGAAAAGTTGCGTGCTGCTCAGCATTTTTCCCATTCACAGGATATACAGACCTGGTCCAGAGGAGAGTCTGTCACAACTCTTTTTCCGACAATTCCCATTAAGAAAAAGGAATCCTATCTGGGAGCGGCTTTTACATCTGAGGTGCACAAGTACATTCATGTATTATTTCCTCCCGCCAACTGATAAAGTGACCTGAGCAACGTGCTTAACATTTGGCAATTTAACCATTCGTCACACACAACTGACCGGTGCAACATACGCCTGCTGCCCCCTGATAATGGGATGGTCTGTTTCATATTACTACTTATACCGATAAACGATGAATATCAATGAGAATACACGAAGGTGACAGCATGACGATATGACGTAATCCCAATGTGAGCACCTGTCAAGAGACTCTGTGAACGCAGGGCACGACTCCTTACTCCCCTGCTCGATCCACTGCTCTTGAACGGAGTCTGTCCCTCCTTTCATGACCCCTGAGCTCTTAAAATCTGACCCCTACCCCGTTGCTACCCCCTTTGTTTGATTGTTGCTGTGCCCGCAAGTTTCATCTGGTCTCCAGGGTCTTGCCCTCCAGGACCAGCTGGATTTCTTTGGCATCCAGTGTCTCATACATGAGCAGAGCGTCAGCCAGGTTTTTGTGCTCCTTGGAGTGAGACTTCAGCAGGGCTTTGGCGCGCTCGTAAGATTCCTGGAGGCGGCGAGAGAACATAAATTCAGAGAGTTGGTTGGGTTGCTGTCCTAAAAAAAACAAACAAACAAACAAACGAAATGATGCAGACCTTCAGTAGCGCCCGGACTTCATGCTCCACAGCTGCTTGTGTCTCTGGGCTCTGCGTCGTCATGTCAGTGTAGGTCATCACGCCCAGCTGGGGGGACAGAAAAGAGAGGGGAAAATCCATATATGTAAAATCCTAATAAAATTGCAGACTGCGATGCGTCTGCAGTACAAACAGTATGAACAGTCTATTTCTTACCTTTTCACACATTCCAAATCTGGTCACCATCATCTTGGCGATCTTTGTGGCACTATCAAAGTCGCTTGACGCACCTGGAAAAGAAGTAAAGTTCCAGTTCGATCCTGCCAACCACTGTTCCTCATGCACGAAAATAGAGATTCTTCTCTCCTTGTAAAAATGTAATTTGACATCCCAGACTTTTTGGGAAGTCTTTCTTACCGGTTGTGATGTTGTCATGGCCGAATATGATCTCTTCTGCCACCCGGCCGCCCATACTGACGTCCATCTGAGCGAGCAGCTGAGAGCGAGTCTCACTCCAACGATCATTCTCCGGGAGCATCGACACCTGACAGGAAACATTGAGAAGAGAAAGAATGGATGTACACGTAATGACAGTTTGTACAGGACCTGATGTCAAAGTTTTATATCCGCCACTTAATTTCTAAGCTCCTAGACTTCCTTACATGTCCCAGACTGGGGCCTCTTGGCATGATAGTGGCCTTGTTGATGGGCATGGCATCTTTGGTGTAATAAGCAACAATTGCATGGCCTGATTCATGGTAGGCCGTGATCAGCTTGTTCTTCTTGTCTATTTCTGCACTCCTTCTCTCAGGGCCTTGAAAAAGAGAAGAGGGAATTAATAAAAAAATTAAAGTGTTGACAGCGAGACAAAAAGAATGAGGATGGTGATCACAATCATAATAAATAAGCCATGCTAGATGAAAATAATCAGACAAGGATTGGTAGAAAGATGTGCATGTACCAACCAGCACAGCATGCCCATTACTCACCCATGAGGATTTTGTCTTTAGCAAACTCCAACTCCTTCATGGTGACCATGTCTTTGCCATCCACTGCAGCCTTCAGGGCAGCCTGGTTGACCAGATTTTCCAGGTCAGCGCCTGAGAAGCCCACCGTGCCCCGGGCAATAATGCTGGCCTGAATAGCTGCAGAGACAACACGCCAACATCAGCATCAAGGACATCACGGTTTAAAAAAAAAACACAAAAAACAGAGAGCCTAGGGCTTAGGCTTGGCTACTACTGAAGCAAAGTAAACAGCAAACATTCAGCCTGAGAGTGCTCTGTCCTGTGACGATGTGTTCATTGAGTCAATATAAACAACCGTGAGTACATCTGAAAAACATAAATGTTTTGTAGCTAAATTTTTTTAATTAGATGCTGATCTCATACCTGGGTCCACCTTAATCTTCCTCAGATACCAGTTGAGGATCTCGGTGCGCCCTTTCACATCTGGCTTGGGGACAGTCACCTGCATGTCAAAGCGTCCTGGGCGGATCAGAGCACTAAAAAAGAAGACCAGCCAGTTAGTAAAACACACAAACTGTGTAGGAAGACAACCTTGTGTTTTACACAACCTGAGAGCTGCAGCCCACTCTTTGTTATTGACAAGTAGAGCTATGACTGAAATTTGCTATGATGTTGATGTTTTTCAACATGCATGTCAGCTCTGACATTTGTGCAGGCTATAGTAGATACCACACAGGTAAACATACTTATCCAAAGCCTCCGGGAAGTTGGTTGCGCCAATGATGATCACTCCCTCATTTGGTTTAAACCTACACCAGAAGATCACAGTCAACATGCAACACATTGCAGTACTTCCTTTATTTATGCACATCTGAAATACTGTACTATTTTTACTATATTGCCCAATTTGACTTAATCTTTCATCTAAATTAACTTCTCGCTCATTACATTTCGAAAATATAAAAACTGTATCAGATCACTTGGGACATTACCCATCCATCTCCGCAAGCAGTTGGTTGATAGTCTGTCTGGAGTAAGGGTGCATTGGAGACTCGATCCTTTTGCCACCCACACTGTCCAGTTCATCAATGAAGATCACACAGGGAGCGTTTGCTTTTGCCTCCCCTGGGGAAAAAAAGCAAAACCACAAATACAACAAACATAAGTACTACAATATTCAGCATGATGTAAACTTTATACACATGGACCTGGTTTCTATGGAAGGAAAGGGGAAATGAAAGGTCAATTTCGATATTCTAATTTTTTAAAAATCTCACTGAAAAGGTTCCTGATGCGGCTGGCCCCCACTCCAACGAACATCTCGTCAAACTCGGATCCAGAAGCGTAGTAAAACGGCACATCTGCCTCTCCTGCCACTGCTCTGGCCATTAGTGTCTTCCCAGTCCCAGGAGGGCCGACCAGAAGAACACCTAAAGTACGGAGAAGCAAGAAGGAGCTCTGAGTGGAACTGTGCAATCACCACCAAGTCAGCTGGGATGTCACCACAGTGTAACATGCAAATGCAGCATTTATGTTGTGAATGTGTTGTAGAGCTAAAAATTCACTGGGATAGATAAACCTACCTTTTGGCAACTTTCCACCCAAGGCTGTGAACTTCTGTGGGTTTTTCAGGAACTCCACCACTTCCTGCAGCTCATTTTTAGCCTCCTCCACCCCTTTGACGTGCTCAAATGTCACGTTTTTCATCTGGACGGGGTCCACTGCAGAGTCCAGCCCTGATGTGGTTCGGAACCGCACTGTCCAAAATGGTTAGATTAAAGTTCGAAATCACACTGCATGGCACGGTTAATGAACTCACACACATACACACACACTGTGGTTAATGAATTCACACACAGGCTGACTGTAACACACCTCATTTCATACAGTATATTAGTGCTTCACTGCTGCAGCTTACAATTCATTGCTGTTGTCTGCAAAGAGCAGCCGGTTCAGTCAAATCAAGCTTGGCTCCTCTCTTTGTAGGGTTCAATATGCATTGATGAGTTAAACAGTCAAGGCCGAGCTATGTTATTAATATGAATACTTCTATATATTAAAATGTTAAATACTGCAGGTGCTTTCATGCATGACATGACATGAAGACGCAGAGGAGAAAAGGAGCCTTTACCCGATATGAAGGGGGTCTTGGAGATACCATAAAGCCCTACGAGGAGCAGCACCAGCAGGATTAGACGAGTCCTCCTGAGAGAGTCTGAACAGGAGGAGCAGGCAAACTGAACATCAGTATCATTTAATGCTTAATAGTGGCATGATTGAATAAGTGTGTGTTTGTATCAAAACTTGCCTTGAGTGCGTTGTGTCAAGGCTTGGGCTTTGAGGAAGCCCTCAGCAAAGCCCCTTTTGAAAGAATCCTGCTGTCCATCAGGTATGTTCTTGTTCTTCAACAGGCTGTCCAGACTTTCAACTTCAAAGCCCTTGTCACGTGTCAGGAAACCCTGTAA
>JAOXYL010000071.1:18088240-18098905 GCA_028564955.1 Terapon puta
TCCTTTTGCATCCCAAACCAGCCTTGGCTCTCACATTGTTTTTGTTACTCTGTGTAACTGCAAATGTGACTGCGTGCTCCCATATTAATTTGTGCCCAGTGTTCATGTGTGAATGTGCCAGACAGTGCACGCAGCATATTCACAGGGCTCTGAATCTGTTGCCACAGCAACGAGAATATTGTTATGATGGAATGACATATGAGGGAGTAATGATAGGATGTCAAATGCTGTCATGTAATTAAGTGTGTCACACACATCCTGTGATGATCACCACTAACTTTCACTCTCTCTCTCTTCCTCTCTCTATCTCTCTCTGTCTCTGTGCAGTGGCAGCAGTGGTGGTAGTGGCGGGAGGGAGAACAGTGGGAGCAGTGGAGTTGGCATCCCCCTGGCAGTTCCCACCCCTTCCCCTCCCAGTATGGGGCAAGGTGAGTCTCAGCAGCCGTGACCTTACTGCTCGTAGCAGGTGTCCCACAGCGCGGCCTCACTGCCGTCTCATGGATACTCGCTGGCTCAGTGAATCTCCCAGTGTGTCAGGCATCCTCTCGAGATCTCATTCACACCTGCTCAAACATTGTCACGTTCACACAAACTGACATTTATCAGGTCAGACAGCTGGAATTAAAGCATGTACAGATAATTGTTTAAATAATTAATCTAAATTGCATACAATAAGTGACATGTAGTGGTAGCTTCATTATGTTTATTTAGGCCTTATTTTAGAGGCTTGGTTTGTATATTAACCTATGAAAAAAAACTGCAGTAATATTCCAAAGGTATATTCCATAATCAGGTTCTTGGTTTTTGCTCAAACATACGTTATATACAAGGAACGATACTGAAAATTAGTGAGCACTATTAGGAAAAACACCATTAATGCCTCATCTCTCCTCCCCTGCAGTGGCCACATCCTCGGCCTCGGTGCCTCAGGGTCCCGGCTTGGGTCCCATACCAATGTCTCAATTCGGGACTATCTCCCGCCAGATCTCCCGTCACAACTCCAACACCACCTCCTCGGCCTCCATGGTGTCGGCCACCGGCACCTACCGCCGCGCACCCTCCGTCTCCTCCCAGCAGCCCCACATCAACGGGGGCCCTGCCTACCCACAGAACTCAGGTATCTCAGGACTCAAATATTTATTCATCAATAATTGATGTGTCTTGCAAATGGTGTGGGTTTTTAGGTGGTTGGTATGCAGGAATACTATAATCTAATGAATCCTTCACGTACGTTATGGGCACACCTGGAAGCTTGTGTAGTATTACTGTACTGTCCATTAATGGTGGTTGTCTGATTTTTTTTTTTTTTTTTTTTTTTTTTTTTCCTATGTAATCCAAATTATGTTAAACCATTAGAAACTGTCCTCTGGGTCTAAAAGATATGCATGGGCTACCCTTTCTAGGGACTAATGAAAATGAATGATGAGCCATAATTACTGAAGTCAGGGTTGTTGAAACCTTCCCACCTCAGCAATGCTGCACAGTGTTTCATTACCATTTCTAATTGAGTTATGACATTATCACTTTAGTCAGCTGGAGAAGGCTTCTTTTTCAGGAGAGATAGGCAGGCGGGCGGGAGGCATTTTAGAGAAGAAAATAAACAGCTGCAAGACAAGGGTAAACCCAGGACATATACATATTTTCTGTCAGAAGAGTGGAATTTATTTTGGCAGGCATCACTCTGAGCCATTCTCCTCTAATGGCTTCTCTCTCAAAGGACGAGCATCTTCCTTGGCACAGAAGGAGGAGGCTGTCTGTCTCGTCTGGTGTGGAGAGAGACAATGATGCAGAGCTGCATCAACCGGGGACTTAAACTGGGACGTCATGCGATCTCCATGATGTCTACTCATTGAAATGTAATTAAAGCGAAAGATACGTTTGGCTTTCTGCTGGATTTAATACAAGTTTCACAGCACAAAGCGCCTGTTCGGGCACACGGGGGAGCTCATTGATCTCCGAGGGTGTAGCTGTGGATGGATGTGGCTCTGCGGTGAGAGCAGGGTACAATAATAAGGCATTACTGCCCAGTGAGATTACAGACGCCCCTCCATTACATGTGATTTATGAGTCAGACCTGGCGTAAGTGTGTGTGTGTGTGACATCATGTCTTTGAATGAGGACAGCTGTGTTTCTCTTTGTTTGTCTATTCATGTTCATTTTTTTAAGACAGTGTAGGAGAAAAAGCATTTGAGGACAAGGAGATGGAGATGATGTAAATGCTCGGCCATTCTGTAAAGGGCGTGATCACACCAAACATCGCGTTTGATCCAGTTATACTGCGCTAATTTAGCATTTAATAGCATCAACAGTCAGCTCAGACGTTGCAGCTCTACCTGCTTTTATCTCTGCAGTGTTATTCCTACCACACAGTGACTGAGCTGTCACCTTGCCACTGTCGTGTTTTTTGGGCCCCGTGTTGTGCTTTGCAGCCCTTTCGCTGTAGCAGAAACCTATTGCTAGCTACGGCCTTTTTGCTTCTGACTTGAAACGGATGCTGATGAGGTAGATTCTCAGGCCGAGATGAGATGAATGCCTCTTTAGCCCAGCTTGAAAAACGTTGCACAAAAGAACACTGATTGAAAATGTGTAAATGAGTAGCTCAGCAATGCTTCCTGCGCTGTTTTCGCTCACTCACAAGCTTTTTGTTTTCTTTTTTTCCCCTCTCTCTCCCTCTCTCTCTCTCTCTCTCTCTCTGTCTCTCTCTCTCTCTCTCTCTCTCTCTCTGTCTGACTCTCTTAATTCTGGACATAATCCATATCTGCTCTCCCATTATCCTTTATCTACTCTATTATGTCTTTACTCTTCCCTCGTCATTGTCTGTCTCCCTGTCCACCACCTACGTCGCTCTTTGTCTCGCTGCTGCTTTGTCTGCCTCTCTGGGTGTTGCTGCTCCAGTGTCTGTGGCTCCTCCGCCTCCTCCTCCGATGGTCCAGCTGACCCCACAGATCCCTCTGACCGGCTTTGTGGCCAGAATGCAGGAGAGCAGTAAGTAGAAAATACGTGCACATATGGTTAGTTGAGCTTATATGGCATGCATTAGTGCAATTAAATCCTACACACACACACACACACACACACACACACTCTTTACGTGCTGTTCATTTTAGAAAATCTAAGACTGAAAAAAATCATGTACGTACAGCGATGACACGTCACAGAACTCCTCATATCCAGTCACTTACAGACACATTCAGTGCCTCACATTTGCACAAAGCACGCAAAGTAAATGTCCTTAAAGTGACAACCGCTTCAAAAGCCACTGACATGCGACCAGATGTTCTACTGGCAGAATTAGAAAGGGAATAGATGCATTAACTTACATGACCTATAAAAGTCATATTTTCCTCTTTATATGTGCTGACTAACATTCGTAGACACACCTTTCTCTGATCAGTGCTCACCGTCCACACACTGCCTCACAGTCTCACTCCTCTCTGTGGCTTGCTACACTCAGCACACCTTTTCTCACGCTGTATTCTGGGTTGCGGGGGCACGCCCCCTCTGATGTCTGTCTGTTGCCATGGTGATGGATCACCGTGATCGTGAGTCCTGAACTCTCTGTCCAGTGGAGAGAGAAAATGTGACCTGATGCCGTGTCCTGATTCGCCACCCGCCTGTCTGCAGAGATGCAGCTGTGCGGTGAACTGACCGTCTAACACTGGTTACCATCACACTAAACTGAAGCAAGCTGCCTCATGTGAATCATACAGTCAAATAAAGACTAGGTTATGCCTTAAGCCTTAAACCAGGTTTATGATATTAAAACACTTAAAACTCATTTTTATGTTAAAAAAGAGCCGTTTTTCTTTGTTACTCTGAACAGACTGTTTGTGGAAAGTCTTTCTCAGCAGAGACCCTCTGGCATACAGCAAGTGACGCATTTTACATTTTCAGCAGGAGAAACAGGGATTAGTATGTAAATTGGAGAAGAACTGGGAAGATAGCATGACCCTGCTCAGCAGACAAAGGAAAGAGTGCCTCAGTCAAAAAGAGGCCCAGATGATCACAAGTGCTGTCCTGTGCAAGGACCCCACATCGGTGAGCCAAGAAATACTGAGCTCCTCAACACTGGAAAACACTGAGAAAATTTCTGTCCGTCTTTATTGTTAGTTACTGTCATCACATAGTCTTTAAAGGAAATGGTGGATATTCAGTCAGATATAGTCTCTGCCAACTACATACTTAAACTCTGACTAAATGTAATGTATGCAGTGTTTACACAGCCTTTAAAAGGGTAAGGGATCGGGCTAATAAAATCCAAGACCACTATTGTTATATAGTGAAGCGTTTTCAGCTCTTAATGTTTAAACAGATTTAAAGTCAGATGTTAGACCAGTGGAAAAATGGTCTGTAAGCAGACTGGAATTGAAGAGCAGTTGCACTTTGTTTAATTCAAGAGCAGGCTTGTGAATCAGTTATATGAGAGGTTCCGTTTTTCTTTAATCACTGGACATGCTGGTATGAGCCTGTAGGAAGATTCATTCCAAGAAGATGCGTGTATCACAAGCACAAATGTGGTTAAAAGTCTGAAGACCGTCACACCAGTGGAACAGTGTCAGGACCAAGCTGACTTACAATACCAGCTCCCACTGAGAGCAAGAGGTCTGGAACTTTTTGGTTGTATACCTGCTTTAAAACAATGTTTAAATCTTCAAGTTGGACAAAAGAAAATAAACAATCAACTGAATAAATTGAATCTAAGTGCTGGTCTCAATCAACTCAGTATTTTTTAAAATCGTTTCCTTGGCATAGTGGTAGTCATGGCAGCAGCAGCAGTAGTAGCGGGTGCTGTCGGACAGCTGCCTTATTGAAGAGTAACAAGAACCCTAATCTTCCCCCTAGTGAACATTTAAATCACTGCACAAGTAATGTGCCACTGCATGAACAGTAACGGACGTAACAACTCTCATTGAACCACAGTCCTGTTGGCCTTCTCCACAGTGGCAACAACTGCTACAGAATCAAATATAGCTCCACTTTGCTCTGCCATGTTGCACTCTGACAGCCAGCGAATAGTGATAATAAAAATTGGTTCTGAGAAAGTATTAAAGTTTTGAAATGGAATGTGTGCATGAGATCCGATCAGGAGAAGAAACCTGTTATCAGTGCATCCCGTTCTCTGGCTTTTCTCCTCACTGGCTTTTTTTTCTGCCCTGGTCCAGTAACAGACAGCCCCGCCCCGCCACCTCCGCCTCCCCCAGAGGACATCGGCGTGTTCGAGGAGCCCTCTCCCCCTCCTCCTCCTCCACCCGTGGACTATGAGGAGGAGGAGGCTGCAGTGGTTCATTACAGTGATCCCTACTCTGACGGAGACCCCCACTGGGCCCCCAAGGCTTACTTAGAGAAAGGTTTGTGATGGCGGGACGCAACTCTTCTCCAACTAAATGCTTGTTTGCGTTTTCCATAACGTTGATGTTAATTCCTCCCCAGTTGTGGCCATCTACGATTACACCAAGGACAAGGAGGATGAGCTGTCCTTCATGGAGGGAGCCATCATCTACATCATCAAGAAAAATGACGACGGCTGGTTTGAAGGTGTCTGCAACGGCGTCACCGGACTCTTCCCAGGAAACTACGTCGAGTCCATCATGCACTATGCTGACTAAAAGAAAAACTAAGAAAAAAAAGAGCCCCACCCGAAACAGCACTGCAGTTTTAACCAGGGGTAAAACGGTGAAGATGTACAGACGCGTGCAGTCCAGCGATGGCAATTCATACAGCTCCCAGTTTGAATGAAAGTGCCATGGTGAATTTACAGAAAGTTTTCTTTGCTTTTGATGGGGGTGTGGGGCTTTGTGCTTGCACGGTTTTAGTTGTGCTCCAAAACAAAAGAAAAAAAAAAAAGAGAATAAATGTCGCACAAAGGAGTGCGCAGAAGCTTGAGAAGATCGGGGTCTGTTAGTTTACACTGTGGACGAAAGGGAGGAGACGAAGGCCTTTTTTTGCTGCCACCATTACACCTGTGGTGGTCGGCAGCACTCTACAGTCACATTTTGCCTCACGAGAAATGACATACAGTCAGAGTAGTTTAAAGGACGCCACGTAGGTTTAGACTTAGCGTTTATTTGTGTATGTGCAGCCAACATCTCCAGTATTCTCCTTATGCAGTAGATCCAGACAGTGAAGTATTAGTAGGGTTTCATGAATAGACGAGGCACAGACACTCCTACCCGCTTTTATTTGCACTGTAGACCAGCAGACCTTCTCTCCCTTTTTTTTTTTTTTTTAAATAAAGAAACATCCATCCTACCTTATCGAAAAGAACAAGCGAACATCAACAAGTGCATTAGGACGCGACTGAATGTTCGATGCCGTCGATGTCCAGATCACACGCGATGTTTAAGAGGGGAACAAAAGCAACCTGGAGTTGTGTATTTACTATGCTGTGTGTCAGTGGGGATGCTGTTGAGGAGGGTGAGCTGAGTGTATAGATTGCATTACACACACACACACACACAAAAAAAAAAGAAAACAGTTTCTTCTTTCCGGTGGAGTTTCTTTCTGTTCTCTAACTTGTATATAAACTGTAACGTGAGAAGCTGCCAGTACAGTACATTTGTCAGTTAGTGTGTTTCACCTGTGAGTTTCCATCAGCGTCAGTGGAGGTGATGCCAAGGTTGGATGTTGTTGGGTTTTTTTTTTTTTTTTTTTTTGTAATTTCATGTGTTAATTTTTACTTGAATATTAATTTTATTCATCACTCACAGTGCCATTTTTAACTTGATCGAGGCAAAGTGGCCGTGTATAAACATTTATTTTTCTATGTTCAGTCACAACTATCATCACTGCGGTCGTCGTCACTATATTTGGCGACGCTGTCCAGCTACTGTAGCAGAGGAAGGACTAACCCCGTATGTTTTCATGTCGTTTCCCGTTGTGTTGGAAGAGCTGATGAGGTGTCAGCAGCTGCGGTGACTTTACCGTTACCGCCCTCGCTTTGAGTCGCCATCCGGAAGCATCAGCTCCCCGTTCACTCGTGTCCTCTGTTCCCTCAGTGGTTGCTGGTGTGGTGCTTCATATTGGTGCTCAATGACCATAATCACCAACCCAAACAACCTCAAAACAAGACTGCTCTCTATACTGTAGAAACGGAACAAGGGATTAAAGTCTCATTACTTTGTTCTCGAGGGTGAGCATCCATCAGATTTGATTGTAATCGTCCTCAATCACCTGTGCATATTAGTGAATGTAGGCAACTCAGCAGCAATGCGCTCAAGCTAGATTCAGCCTGCTACTTAAAGTTTGTTTTCGTCTATCTACACACAGATGCAGATGAGTTACAGACAGTCTGTGTTACATATGAATGACACCTGCTGACTGCAGTAAAGGAATGCGTTGCAATCCTGAGGTCTTAAAAACTGTGCTGATATGAAGACTTCTGTTCTGCTTTTGCAAAATAAGATGCCTGCTCTTACGATGTGATTGTCGGTGCAAGTAAAACTCGCTGTCAGATATCATCAAAGCTTACGTTTATCTTAGAAGCTATGTTTGTAACAAGTCACATAAACCGAAATAATCATACGTGCTTTGGGAATAATGGGCATTGAACTTTTATTTTGAAATGGATACAGACTTCCCTGTGTATGATGGGAATGCGATCCAGAGGTAATATTTTCAGGTTTCCACACGGACTAGAAGAGATAATGACTCAGTCGAATGAACAGTATTCATCCAGCCTCTGCACATGAAAGTATCTAAACATCATTACAGTGAATGATTTGCCACTACATCCCATTCTTGATTGTATTTTTCCATCATGAGGTCATTTTTTGTGAGAAAACAACTTTTTCTACCTAACGTATTTCTAGCTTTGCATTCAACTTGTTTTTTGTGTCCGAGACTGCTGAGGGAGGCTCGCTCGCAGTTTGTATGTAAAGGATTAATTTATACTTTTTTCATAGAGAAATCATGAGACCACTGACGTGCAGAACTTTGTAATGTTTACCACTTAACGTCTAGCATTTCAGGGCATCACAGGTCAAGACGCCTTTCTTCAGTGTGTGTTTTCTTATTGATGAAATGTGTTCGGGGGGTAAAAAAAAAAAAAAAATCAGTAACTTAAATGTTCATGGGAACAAAATCCGATATTTGTCTTCTCCTCTCAGTTTGTACATAGGATGTGTTCATTGAAATTTATGTACAGTCTTTTTGTAATAAACAGCTCATTGAAACAATGAACAGATCTTTGCGTTTTGTTTTTCTAAGTTTCAGGAGTTTTCTTGCAAAAACAAAATAAATAGAAATACATCCAAGAATAAATAAGAGCTTTTCAGGCGTTTTTTTTTTTTTTCTTTTTTGCATCATAAGCACTTAAAATGACTACTACGTGTATGCATTACTGAAACATGATACTATTGGCTCCAGGTTAGACATTTTCCAGATGTGTGCGCACAAGTGGGGATGAACTGGGCGAAATCCAAACTGGCTGGAGTTGACCCGGATAAGCAGGAGGAGGAAGATGCGCCTCAGACTTGTGTGTGTCCAGGAGGAGGAGGGGGGATGAAGTCTGGCGGCGGCTCGTGTGGATAGTCTTCAACGTGACTGTTGGGTTTGCCTGTAGAGACGGTCAGATGGGAATTAAACCCAAATATGTGTTTTACTGTTTAAATGTGCAAATTCCTCCGGCATGCCGTCAGAAACAGCAGAATTGTGACCTGAGCCAGCGTCCATAAAACCGCTCAGAGGAAAAATGTTCCTGCGTACATCAAGATTCTCAGTAGGAGAACCGTGTAAAGTAATCAACATTCATACAGAAATTTTATACTGCCTCCACTGGTAGCTCTTACTTCAAATGGTAACCTAGTAACATATTTGGAGAGCTGCTGTCTCACACATGAACTTTACCAAAAGTTACTTTTTGCTTGTGCTTTTACTGAACAAGCAGACTTACCTTTGGGGGCACCAGAGTGAAAGGTTTGCAAACTGGATGCTCTCACTGCAGCCTGGTAGTTTTTATACAGGACACTCCCATACTGAACACACACACACACACAGGAGACAAACACCTTAAGTTCTTTGTTAAGACAAATCTTTTTTTGTTGTTATTTCAATCAATATTTCAACCAGGTTGCTGCTGGCATCACTGCTCATGTTTAGTTTTTTTCTTGTCGTAGCAGAGTCTGACCTTTGCTATTCTGATGGAGTTTATCCAAAGCAGCAGCGTGTATTTATCTGCGCAGCACAGGAACTTGATGTAGTGCGACTCCTTCTGGATGCAGGGATGCTGTGAAGAGAGTGCAGACAGATTTCGTGTTGCACCTTCATAGGTCAAATCTGTAGCAGCAGAGAGATCCTGACCTTAAGCCCCTAATATGGGTCAAGCTCCTTCACTTTTGGAGAACCTACTTCCCTCATAAATCATCAATTAAAAAAAAGTACAAAAAAAAAGTCAATCTCATCTTTCAGACATTTTTGCAATCTGAGATAACTCCAATGACGTCATAATGACATCACCAGGGTAAGTTTCTCATTCAGAGCTTGATTAAAAAAATGGTGATGAGTGCTGCTGTAAATGCAAACTGTGTTTCTGCTCAGCTTGTGTATTTGCAGTGCACACAGCAGCCAGCAGAGGGCAGCCCACACCAAGCTGTCGCTGCACATTATTAGAGTAACACCAACCAAACTGTCAGACAGGACAAGTTTTGTTTTTAGAGAGAATTTGGCTTTATCTTGATTAATTCAACCAGAATTAAGTTTAAGAAGATGTAACTAATTCTGAAAAACAATAATCGTATTACAAACGTAACTTGCAAACGTAACAGTGCAAACACAACACAACAACAACATTTACTTGTTGATCTGTCTGCTGTTTGACATTCTGAGAAGCTGTCACATGCGGTTTCTTATCTTTTCCTCTTTAATCGAACTTCCCCTCAACATGACTGGATGGCTGCCGTTGCCGACAACACTGCTCACACTTTTACAGTATCTGCTGATATCTTGATCTTTATCTGTTCCAGTGCACGCTGTGTCCTGCTCTGGCTTTATACTCGCCCTCTCTCCTCAGTCAGTGTTTGTTATGTTTGATGTGAACAGACTCCGCCGCTGTAACTCTGCACTTTTTAAAACACAAAAAAATTGTTCCGCAGCACAACTACCAACAGCATCGTGGATCCCTGACGGGGATGCAGCTCTCAGTAACTCGAGTTAGAAGAGTTAACACCCTGCATGCCCTTTAAACAGAACAATACCACACACACACACACACACACACACACACACACACACACACCATGTTGTCTCTGTTCCTCTGGCCTAAGTTAAAATGTGTTCAGTGATAAAAGGCTGCTACGTCTACAGGCTACGTCTGAGTTAATTTTTCTCTCCTCTGTTGTCAAACCACTTCTTTCCAGTGACACAGTTGTTCATTTTCTATTGTTTACAGAGATTTAGAGTGATGCAGATTCAAGTATTATAAAGGAAAAGGAAAAAAGCAAAACAGTCCACAGAAGGCTGACAGACCTTCAGTGGGTCACATCAGTACTCTCTGTGATGTAACTCACTTCTGCGATCTTACCTTCAGCACGAAGCAGAAGTTGGTGGGAGCTTTGTATTTCTGCTTGTAGCCGTCGGTGCTGTAGACGTTGACTTTTTCAAAACGGACAAAGCAGACAAGATCAGTGGAGGACTGCCAGACAGAGGAACAAAAAAGAGCAAATAATCACA
>JAOXYL010000071.1:18161611-18173840 GCA_028564955.1 Terapon puta
AGACATAAACATACACCACCAGCATCCGTTATGAACTTGTTTTCTGCTTACTCCAAAGGAAGTAAAGACTCATTAAGATAAGACATACCCAGGGACACTGAGGTGGGTGAGGATGAAATATGATGCCTATTTTAGACCTTTATTGGGCTCTGTGCATCCGAATAGTTGCATTTATTAAACCTGTCTGTGCTATCACAGCCAAAGCACTTTTCCGGTCCCATGTGTATCTCAAAGCGCGGCGAATTAAGAGTGTAAATGAATAAGTGCACATGACTTTAATATCCCCGCTAACTTCAGCCATGTGTGAGAGGAGGCACATTGTGGTTTTCCCTCCACTACCCGAGCCCATACATCTCTTAAAACTAGTTCAAGTACAGGTCCCGCGAGTATAATACCCGAAACTTGTATGTCACACGGGAGATTGACAGGCCCCATCAAAATTAGATTAATGTTGCCCAATACCCCTGAACTGCCTCACTAGCACACTGCTCCATATGCCGTCTATCACCAGTGGAGCTTTTTCCAGCAAAATTATACGCACCCAGAGCAACACACACACACACACACACACACACACACACACGCACACACACAGCTAAAGGCAGGGAGTTTAACGGTGCCAAGGCCAGCCTCGTTTTTCCTCAGCCGCTATGAAAGGGGTATGAAACGGTCGTTTGACGTGTCTCAATTGATGGATCACCTTCATCAGACCACAGGCTGAGAGCGAGAGAGTTTCTTGTAATTGCAGCGCACTTTGTATTCAGCGGATGCTTTTAATTCCACTTTTTTTTATGAGACTTGACTGACAGGGTTCAAGGTTGCATCGTCAATCACGGAGAGTGCAAAAGACTTATGTTTTAAGAAGGACGTCCCGGGGAGAGGATGTGTCGTTACAGAGCCGAGGCAGGATGCTTTCTTGTCTGCTTCAGTTTATCAGTGGAATTTTATGTGTTATTTGGGAGAGTTAATGTGGAAATAAATGTGAACAGTTTGTGGTGGTTTTTGCATTGCAGAAGTCATGTTATGATACGATCGAGCTGTAAATGTTTCAGTGCTAAATAATTACTGATGAATGTCACTGTGAATTTGTGAATCTGGAAAGATGTTGTTTCTCCTTGACTCCAAAGACAGGAAAAAGTAGACCTAGCTGTCTTATGGATAGCCTTTTAGGAAGGCTTTCCACTTGAAAAAAATGCTAATTAATTGATGTTCAAACTTAAACTGTACAAATGCTGAAATATTAAAACTGTATTCATAACATAACAGCACCTAAAGTACAAACCCCAAATTTTAGGTGTAACAATATCACTGGGTGCAGTCACGGATGGTGTAAAACGTACTTCTCATGCGAGCGAAAACAAGTCCAAGCAGCCTGAAACTGTGTAATTTTCACATGGAGGCCCCTCATGTTTGGACTGCAGCCGCTGGTACCTGTTTCAGATTTCTCGCCGTACAATTTGATAAAAAGCTGTGAACACGACACCAAGATGGGAGTTGGCAAGAGAGAAAAAGAAGGGGGGTAGAGAGAGTGAGAGAGAGAGAGAGAGCACTCTCTGTCCCTCAGAGATCTATAAATACACTGAAAGCATTAAACCCTAAAAGCATTACAATCACTCCGTCCCTTGGGTAGGTAATCTTCCTGCTGCTGTTTCACAAGACTACCAACCACTGAAACAGTGGATGCCTGAGGAGAGGAGACCTTGGAGTTAAGCCTGCCTGGAATTTCTCCATCAGTGTAAGAGGCAAAAAGTGGGATATATAGCCAGCTATTGATTGGTGGCTTGTTGCGGTTACAGTGCTGTGACTGGAGATAGAGTCACCAGGAGGGCTGAGCCGAGCGCTGCTTTTGGTTTCCCCCTGCACCCTTAAAGGACATTAGCCGAGGGAGCAGAGGCGACGGGACTGTAAATCCACAGATTCGGGCCTTTGATTTATATTCAAGTTAGTTAAAGGGGAAGTCCAAATGTTAACCACCAGTTGGCCGCGCAGCTTTAGAAAACGTGTCGGGAATGAAGCGGGAGTCTCATTTGGCATTTTCAGACTTATGAGACGAACCCTCGGTTTTCCCACACAGACATCTGGGTGGGTGGTCCCCAGCTCCCCGCCTGGACTCGACTGGGAGGCCTCACTCAATTAAGATCCAACTGCTGCCGCCGACTTGACAGGCTCTTACATTTTGCCGTGGCAGCCGCTGAGCTGCAGGCAACAGATTATAGAGTGAATGGTGCTCCTCTGTGGAGGATGAATCCTCCCTGACGACTGTCGCTCTCTGCTGTCACTCCTCGTCCCGCTCTCCTTCCTATATGCATCCCCGTCCTTCCGTTCTCCTTCCTCACTTCACGCTACAGTGCATGCGTCATCGGCCTAATTAAAGATCAAAGAAGAAATACGCTGGACTGCAGAACATATTCATAGGCTACATACAGCTTTGTTTAAGAAAAAAGGAGAGAAAGGAAATGAAATAACATAATTTTTCTGAAAGCAAGTATTTAAGAGGTGCACCAGCAATTAAGTACATTTTGTATTTGGTTGTAACTGGAAGTAGCGGGACCTGAGCCACTTAAGTTTGTGACAACTTCTTTTTGAGAAACAACAGAGGATCTTAGACCTCCACAATCAATCCATCAAATCCATCAAGATCGCAACTTTGGAGTTATGCAGAAAACACCATCACAGAAATGAGGCGGAAGACACTGTGATCTCTGGGCTTTGTGCCTGCAGAAAGGGCTGATTCCATCCCAAAGTTTCCCCCAAGTGGACTTCAGGAAAAAAGAAAAGCTGAAGGATCGAAAATGACCTGGTGCAGAACTGTGACGGAGGATCAAGCCAAGATGAACCAAACCTGGAGGGGCTCAACACGTTGCCAAGCTTAGGAGGGAGCTCACAATGGCTTTATGTCTTAAAAAGCAACTTGACATTGCCTTTTCATGCCATCCACTTTGTAACTTGGCTTTTCAGCTGAAAAAAATGACACACAAACAGATTTATATGTGTCTTTATAGCTGCTGAATGACTGTCAATTCATTTTGATGTGTTAAAGTGGTGGTATTCCCCTTTAAGATTTTCTTGATTTGAATTTCATTTATGCTGCTCAAACACTCTAACATCTTGTTTTCCTAGTTACAGTCTCATCTTTATTCATGAAGCAGCACAGCAGTGTCAAATTTAAATTATGATCAGTAACTTTCAGGGTGTCATTTCAGGGTAATAATACAGTGAATTAACACTGCAATTTGGTTTAAAATCATTTTATGATAACTGAAAAGATAACTTAGGTTTCAGTCTGGAAACTGTGAGTTACTCACAGATGAGGAACACCCCAGAGCTGAGGCATTTGCCTGCAGACTCCCTCTGCTGAATGTTTTATTAAGGAATGGAGAGATATTGCAAAATTCCATTTTTAATAAAAAGTGTTCATGGTCAGTGCACAGGAATTGAGAACAACTGACTGTCATAAAGCCTGACGTTAAACTACAGTGTTTGGTTTTGTTTTACTGATATGGTTTTCATATTAACAAGGTTCCAACAATAAATCTCCCATGATAAACAGCGCTGCGTTCAGAATGTGTGTGTACCACTCTGACAGCGTGTTGCCGGTTTCTCCAAATCCTTATCGAGCATTTGACAGCCTGGACTTTCCTTCAGTCCACCATCTTGTCTCCGCCTGTCTAAATACACAGTACAAGAAGATCTTGGCAGGTTGGTTTATCGAAAATAACTGAGGATTTTGAATCAGAACGTGCACTTTGTCTGATGCACCGCGGCCGCATCCACGTTTTGCATGAGTGGGCTCACTTGGAAAAAACCCTTTAGTGGTGCAGCCATGGAGGTGTATGTGTGATGTCCCATCATGTCTGTTAAGTTGTCATGTCTGTCATCTGTCTGTTTCCTGTTTTGGCATGTAATCCCCAACTCTCCTCTTGTTCCAGGACTTCCTGTCCCTCTGTGTTTCCCACCTGTGAGATTGTCTGTCCCGCCCTGGTTGTCTCCACCTGTCCCCCATCACCTCGTGTATATATTGTGTTGTCCATGTCTTGTTGCCAGATTGTTGACCTTACTCATGTGTCCGTGTCCTGTGTGTCATTGTCTTATGTCAAGATCTCATGGGTCCAGCCACCAAGCCACAGCTTAACTACCAAGCCTGCCCTGTCAGAATATTAAAACTACTTTTAAAAACCTTTTGTTCTGTATTTGGCGTTCAGCATGGGATCCCTCTGGGTGGCAAAGGGCTTTGATGGATATATTGCTTCATGTTTAGTAATGGTGTGAATTTACGCTTTTATATATGTTCCCTGCAGCTCCCAGAAGAGCGACTTGTTTTTGAATATGCAGTTAAATATACAGCTAGCAAGAAATTTTTACATTTCCACAGCTGTATATTAAAACTCACAACTGAGCGTTTACTTACTTTGGTTTGACCCTTTTTAAAAAAAAATGCTGCTTTGAATGCAAACACTAATGGTCTCTTTGATGATGAAAAAGAGAGAAAAAAAAATACTTAAACACGCATGCATACACACACAGTCGGTGCACAGATGCACTAAGTCTTGAAACACTTCAGCCCAGCTTTAGCTGTAGAGCCTCGAACTCCCTGAGGAGAGACGGAGAGCCTCTGGCAGAACAAAACAGAAAGAGGAGAGTGAAACAGGAAAAGACAGAGCAGAACAGGTTATTTTCTGTCTCCTCTGCTCCTCAAGTCACCTTTTTTTTACCTGCTAGAGATAAGGCAGGTAAGAAAAACAGGCCTTGCGAGTGTCTGCTTTCCTAACAAATACAGAATGACATATCTTAGAAGAAAGCCCAAATCCAGCATATTCCTGCTCCCTAAATATCCTTCTCTGCTAACATCCTGCACAGGCTTTTGCAGTGTCTTATTCAGCTGGGTATCCCTTTCCTTACATACAGTATTTATACTGACTTTAAGACTTTTGAAGCTTAAATCCTCTTCAATGTGCCAGAGACGATAAGGACTGGGTAAGACACACAGTAAGCAGAAACAAATATTTAATTTATGTCCCTTTTCTCACCCCATACAGCTGGAGACTGCAGAACCAGCCTGCTTTCTAGCAGGGGGACATAGATGGGCCACATGCATGCAGGTAATTAATTTTTAATAATAAAGGGACTCACATATCACTATAAAAAGTAGCTGGGCTGCAGCTCTGGCATTGCTGCATTTATTTCTCTCTCTTTGCCGTATTTTGTGTCTGCATAAAGGTACATCCGCAAATAAGGTGTGCAGGGAGGTTCTTTTTCACGCTGCAAAGAGGCTGCGGCGATAACAGCCGAGGTCACCGATTCGCAGCGAGGAGGATGCGGCCGCAGCATTTAAAGCAGCAGAGGGGGGGGGTGAGGGCTATTTCTCAATTATAGTTCGGTCAGTTCAAATGATTCTTTAACGTGGCAGGCCGGAAAAAAAGCGGAGAGCAACATGTTGACACAAGGAGGGATCATTTCTGGTTTGTCTCTCTGCCCTCCTCTGAGGAGTTAATTGGCTTCAAGAAGATGGAGACAGAGACGGAGGGCGTACGGGTGATGGAGAAAGCAAAACTGGGGAGGAAAAGAGGGAGATTGTGTGTGTGTGTGTGAGTGTGTGTGTGCATGCACGTATGTGTGTGTGAGTGTGTGTGTGTGTGTGCACGTGCGTGAATAGCCATGGAAACAGAGAGCGCGAAAGAGAGCAGGAAACAGGAGAAGGAGGAAGTGTGGCTGATTGAGAAGAGAGAGCGAGGGGAGAGGAAGAGGGGGTAACCCTCCTTGGCTGTCACAGCAGTTTACACTCATTAGCAGAGCTCTGCCTTTGAAGCCCTTTATCTCCAGCGGCACGTTTCGCAGTAGGGGCAGAGAGAAAACACACACACACACAGATACAAACGTGCATATGGAAAGTTACCACACACACACACACACACTGTGCTTACCTACATGTAAAAAAAGAACAAAACAACAACAACAACACATAGACCTACTCAGAGGCATCCAGTCACAAATCACCCACACTGATCATTTCTCAGGTTCTTATCTAATTATATAAGCGATGGTTCCTTATGTAAGATGCTTCCCCTACGACTGACTATCCATAATACATGAAGTCTTGTATTTGGTTCATGGTGACACATCCTCCACAGCCTCGCTGTATCTGGGCAGACCAGAAAAAAAAGCCAAGAAGAAGAAGAAGAAGAAAAAGAAGAAGAAGAGGAGATTTGTGTGACTGCTCATATTCAAACCGTAACTCAGACTTATATTTCACGACTTATTCCTAGATGGCTGTGCTCATCACGCCATCTAAAACAGCCCAAATCACACCAGCTGCGTTGTTTGAGTTCTGCATTTGTAGTTTTTTAAACAGGGGAAACAAGATGCAAACAGTAATAACATATAATTCATTTCTAGTAGGCAGAATGAATTGCACTAACATTCATAATACATTTTACTTAGAGGTAACGAAGGGAATTTGTTTTTGACACATTTTTCCGACTGTTGGACTAATGAGCAGTCCCTGGAGGCTAATGTGTGTGTTATTTCCCACTTGGCTGATCATAACTACAGTCTAAATAACACATCATATACTTATCAGCTTAGTTTCCAGCCCGCAAATCCTCTCTTCAGTCCAGTTTCCATACACAGAAGAAAAGCTCAGCACGTCAGATGCCAAGCACTCAAACAAAGGCAACTTTATCAACAAATGTTTTCTGCTCTTTGGTCACTTTTTTGTGTTTACGGCTTCTTTTACTCCACACAGTTGGGTGATGGAAGTAAAAAATTCTTGCAGCCTTGACTGGCAAAGATTATCTTCCCTGTCTCACAAACAACTTGTGAATGCAGAAAGCGTCATTATTATAGTGGGAGGGAAAGATAGGCAGACATTACCAAACCTTGTCAGGTTGCACAAAACCGCCTTCATAACAAAAAAAGAGGGCACCTTGCTGAAAAACGGGCTCACAAAATAAACAGGGTAGAAAAACTGCAGCGTTACCTTAAAAGTTGTAGAGCCACACAGTAACTGGACCATTATATCATGGTAACAATGGGAAGCAAACAGTTGTGGCAAAACTCTGCACACTCTGCAGAACACATGATGCTCCGTCACATTACTACAGACTGTCTCGTTATTATCTTTTCTTTCTGAGACAGAGCCTCGGGGTGTGTTTGTACTCAGCTGGGAAAGCAATGAGCCTCACATTGACTTTTCCACAGTCCATTTCCCCAAAAATGTATTTAGCGAGATTTAGAAATGAAATGTTTTTTAATGGGGACTTAGAGCCCAAAAAGCTATTCTTTTCTATTTGGTCTGCTAAACCAACCATCCAGCTAAAAAAAAAGAAAAAAACTTTATTTTCCTTTTATCAAGAAGTATTACGTTTGTGTGGTGAGATACTATTTTGGCAGCCAAACCATTTCTTCTGGAAGATTTTGACCACACTGTTTTCAGACTTTGATTTGAGCGAGAAAATTGAGGTAAAGTCCCAAGAGTCCTACACCAAAGTGTGGGTAATGGGCTCGCTGAACAACAGCAATGAGCAATTGATTACAGCGAGAAGGAGCAAGCTGGAGAATGAAATGAAAAGAGGGAATCATTGAGAGTGAAACAGCATAAAATGACAAATGACAGAGGGAGGAAAGAAGCAAGACACTTAGCATTTCACATCTAGTTCTTATACAGCACTGTGAAGTTTGACTAAACACACATATACAGTGGTATCAGTCATTTTCATATCATCCATACCGTATAAACTCAAAGGCAAATTTGTATTGCATTTAAGCCATGATTCACTGAGACAGATGACGTCCATCAATCAAAGCTCAGCTTCACAGCTCAGCTCAGAAGGTGAAGAAGACGAGAGGAAAAACAGCAGATTATGTCCCTGTACTGTTCAACACAAACAAAACAGGCCTGATCCAATTAAAACAAGAGTTATACAAGGTATACGTTCTTTGGTAATTACACTGGAACCAGTAGTCTCAATTTAACAACAGAACAAATACCTTGCATAATTAGGGTATAATACCAAAATATTATATAATCATATAATATTGTAAAATACATACATTAATGCACTGTTTGAGACACCTTTCTGATGAACCTTTCTGAAAAGCTGCGAGCTCAAACGCAAAGACAAACTAAAGGAGGTTGATATAATTATACTAAATGTTTTACTATTATTACATATTGGCTGGGGAGACAAGTGAGACGTCACGTAGACGGGGGCGGGCGGTGAACACAAAGGGTGAGAACAAAGTGTCTGTGGTGTGACTTTACCTTAACACTTTAATTAAGCGCTGTCAAAATTCATTTTCAGATGTTTCGTGATCAATTTAGCCTCTTCTGTATTTCCTGATTATAGTGCAGGTCATTCACTGCATTATTACTGCCTGACAGATCACTTGTGCCCACTGAGATGGTTTTACAGCTCATGTTATCCACTTGTTGCTCTACAAACGTCTGAAAACGCACCTTCCCCTGAATCCCTCAAGCGAATTTAGATTCAGGGCCTCTGCATTTCTTAAACATTACAAACAGCCCTGCTTACTTTTGCTCGATGATGACGACTCTTTATCACTCCCGCTTATATAACGGATATCATTCTCACCTCTCTTTATATAACGTGATTTAAATGACAGTCTGGAGATATTACGGTAGTTCAAACACCATCAGCGAACTGTCGGCTCTCGTGTTTCAACACATCTCTCCGAGGTGATGGAAGCACTTTCGTCTCCGTAAGACTGTGTTTTACTTTGAGACTGATCCTAACCCTGTCTGTCTTTAGCACATACCAGCAGCACGTCTGCCGCTGCGGTTTGGATTGAAATGTATGTCGGATGAAATGTCATAAAATCTGATACAGATGTTCATCTCCCCGCCCAAGGAAGAACTGCTGGACAGTGTACAGCTGTAATATGTCTCAAAGAAAAGTAAATTGTTGATTTAATTTCTAAATTGAACTATCCATACAGTAGGAAGACAAGATTGATGACATTTTTAGAAATAGTTTCATAATCAATACTTGTCCCCTCGAACAAGTCATTTGTAATGGATGTACATTATTTACAGCTTTGATTAAGTGCAGTTTTCAAGGTCTTAATTTCTGCTTCCAACATTCCTTCGAAACAGCGAGAGACAAATAACACTGCTGACTCAAGATGGCACTGAATCATTGGCTGCCGCTTGGACAAATATGGTGTTCGACGGAAAATCATCAGGAGAGGAGAGTAATGAGCGGCAATCTCTGTAATGATCCTCTGAAAATGTCCTCTCATAATGTTTCATGTCCAGGTTTAATCACACCGACAAGCTACGAGCGGCGTAAGAGCAAACGTTTGCACAGAGAGCGGGAGGCAAAAAGCTACGCACATGCGCACAACTGTGCATAATATGAGCACATTGGATAATTTAAAGCATTTCCACGAAACTGGTTTTTGGTGGACGTACTGGAATGGGCCGCTACTGCGATGATAACAGAAAGACACCGCTCACGCTGCGATCACACTCCATACAGATCAGAACAGAAGAAGCGCGGCACTGTAATCAGCGCCATTCAGATTTGACCAGACAGCGGCCACGAGAGAGTTGCTTAGAAAGATGGAACAATGCGGAGGAAACAGCGCATCAGATCGAGACGAACATGGAGACCTTGTGCGTTTCCTCTGTAGCCCCCCCACCCCCCACCCCAATGACAGACTGGGGTGGGGGGGGGGTGCACACAGACAAAGAGCATGGTCAATTATTCACCACATCTTGCTGCAATCCATTACACTGCATTTATTATACATCATATGGCCAGCGACATGCCATGCAAGCCCGAGCAGCTTCTCTCCCCTGCTGGAGCCGCGGAAGCTTCCTGCCATACATCACGTAAAACCGAAGCATTGGCACTGACGCGAGCGCGGCGCACGGGAGAACCCACACGCTGACAAAGGCACAGAGCACACATGAGCAAACAGCACGCAAGCAGCCCAAATGGGTACAAACATGATGTATGGCTGCTGCCTGCTCCATCACAGCGGTCGCAGGTAAAAACACTGTGGAGAAGGTGCGCGTATCATCCATTGCCAACCCTCATCGACACAGACCAGCACACTCAGCGGCGTCCACACACACTGGAGTACTATCTAGAATATTATAATTATTACTTTATTTGCAGTGATAACTGTAAAGAATTGGTGAAAAAACAGGGTATCTGTCGGGACCAGGGACTACGAGTTCAAACTATATTGTAAGTCTGTATTGTAAGCCTGGGACCCTGTACACAGATAGTCTCTGTGGCCCCTCATGATGTTAAAATTAGTACCCTGGCTATATATTCTTTTTTTTTATTCTTTTTTCGTTTTGTAAATATTCCTCTTCACATTGTGGCTGAAAGAACTGACAACTTCACTCTTTATCTTCTGGTCAAGCAGTGTCTGCCTGGCTTGAAAGATGAATAAGACACATATCTCACAGTTCTCTTTATTCTTATTTGACGACACCTATTTGCTTTGTTCACATCGTTTGCATGAATTTTTAAGGAAATAACAGGTAGACTACGCAAACAGTTGAGTGTAACAGTGAAATACAAGTTGTTATCTTAAGATAAACAACCGAAGGGGATTTCCGTCACTGCAAATTGATCATGATTATGTTAAAGGCGACGACGCCGTAGAGCAGACTCACTTCCATGCTGGTGAGATTACAGCGGTGAGTCCCAGCAAACCAGCCGCTGGTGGAGCACTGGTCGATGTCCACGTCCTGCAGGTTCACGTCCACGCGAACGACACCCCTGTAGGAGGAAAGAGGGAGGAAATGAGGAGGAGAGGAAGGAAGGAGGATAGTGAAGGAATGATGAGAGTAGAGGGGAGATATATTTTTTAAAAAAAGGGAAATGATAAGAAGGTGAAATTAAACGAGAGGGGGGTATGAGAAAGAATTACACAGGGGAAAAATGGAAGATGGAAAATAAGTAGATTGGAATAAGTGATAACCAATAGTAGATGAATAAGAACGAAAAGAAGTACATTTCACGGGAGTTGCATTAATAAAAGCAAAGTTTGGAAAAGCAGAGACGGCACAAAAAAATGAGCGGCAGTTGTCGGCGTGAGACAGGGGAGAAAGTTAAAGAGAGGTGAAAAGGCGACAAGATCGGATGAGGTCAAGCAAATCAGTGTGAGGAGGAAGGAGGGAGGAAGGGAGGGAGGGAGGGGAGGCCAGACGGGAGGAGAAGAAAATGAAAAGGAGCAGGGAGAGTGATGCTCAGGGGAAGTGAGGTCGAGGGTGGAAGAAGCAGGTGAAGATTGGGCGTTAATAGAGAGGAATGAATGAAACAGATCGAAAATGGGAAAGAAATTAAGAGCGATGGAAGTGAAAAGGGAAGGGAGAGAGGGAGATAGGGGGAAGAAAAGACGAAACAGAGGCAAGGTTGAAATTTTAATAAATACTTCCACAAGGTTATGTGACTTCTTGCAAGACATTAGAGATGCACTCGGTATAAAGATTATATTGCTTTGGTCAGAGGAGGGCACACCATAATTTAAAACTGTCTGAAGCCACCTCCATGTTTTTAAATATTAAAGAATAAACACTGTAGTTTCACATTTTAAACTCCAAAACCCTGTTTTTTCCTCTTCTTGCGCTACATGCTCACCTGCAGTAAAAATCTAAAAGATCCTTTATTAGTTCTTCACCAGCCAATAATTGGATGCTGTTAATGGTGTTAGGTGGTGGATGTGGGCAGATGAACGTGTGTCACAACCGCTACCCAAGGAGCTGACTCCCAAGCTGCCCCGAGAGTTTGCCAATATTTGTGCCAGCTGGCCAAAATCTCTCCCTTTTCAGTGAAATGGCTCAGACAAACCCAGAGCACACTACCTCCCCAACACCAAACGACAAACGGATGAAGGCAACGACTAAATGGTCAACACAGCAGAGAATCTACCAGCTAAAAAGCCTCATATTTTAGTTGGCGGAGACCAAAATAGAGTTTAAATCTGAGCCACGTGAATAGACACGGCCCTATGAATGTTAATGCTGCTTTCTGCTGCATGTGTCAGACTGTACTGCAGTCTACAGAGGGGCGTTTGTATTATTTATCCTAACCGCACTGACATAAATGGAGAGGACAAAATAATAAAAATATGTGATATAACAGATTAAAACGCAAAACCACCACAAATTACAGCCTCCACAATGATCATAAAGTTGCATCAATATCTAAAACAGTCTGAATAATAATAAAATAAGAACAGAATTCTTTCA
>JAOXYL010000071.1:18236734-18246734 GCA_028564955.1 Terapon puta
ACACACACACACACACACACACACACACACACACACAGTGCCATATGAAGGCGTGCTATGATTCATTCATTTGTTTAAACTAGCACTGCTTTACATTAAGCCAGATACACTTGACGGCAGAGAAGCCACATTGGAAAAGAAATTTGAGGAAAAAGTCTGAACAAAAATAGGCAAAAGAGACATTGTAAAGAAGAGGTGGGATTCTTGGCATAGAGACAGATGACTGGCTACGTGTACAAAAACAAGAATTAAAAAAAGTACAACAAAGGTTGACTGATACGAATTAAATTTTGAGAAGGAGCTGTGGTGTTTGTGCCACTTATTGACTTTTCCAAATGTTTGGTGTTGAAACATCACTGACTCAGCAAAGCACTGATGCATGTTTTAGAAATCACCCACCTGGTAGCGTGGTGGAGGGGTTGAAGCTGGTGCCGGCAGGATTCAGTGGAGTAAGGGGGCTGAGGGAGGGGCTGGTGGAGGAGGGGAGCAGAGGGACTGTGGGCAAACCTGGAAGGGAGAGCGACAACATGTTGGATAAAAAAATATACGGTGCAAAAAAAACTTTATGGGAACTTGACGCAGTTTTTCCAAAATCCAAATATCCAGGTGACAACCAAATTATGTGCGTACGTGTGTGTGTGTGTGTGTGTGTGGAGGAGGGGCACTTGTCATTAAATCGACAAGTGGTCCACAGATTAATCAATAAGGCAAACAATCGTTACTTGCGGCACTACAAGAAGCAGAGAGCAAAACTGAAAAATACCTGTCTGCAGCTCACTGGGCATGGTGGGCGGGGCTGTGCTGATTGACAGGCCTGACAGTGCATCTTCAAGGCCAGGTGCGGAGGCAGGAGGGGTCACTGCTGAAAGCTGGACCTGAAAGTGTTAAAAGAGAAAACATGAAGGAGACAGAGAAAAAGATGCCGGAGTCGACAGATAAGGTCACATTCATCCAAACGCGCAATTAACTGTAATGAGCAGCATTGCTCTCTGTCCCTCCACCTGCTTCGCTGCATACATAATGAGGCAACTTGCATTTATATAGTGAGAGCGCTTGGGAAAAAAAAAAAAAAACAATTCAGAGGCCACTGGGCACAAAACTTCTATCTTTTCAATGTCAGGCGCACAAACTGAATACTGATGAGTAAAGTTTTATCTGGCACAGAAGACCAGAGCACTCAGAGATACAAAGTATAGAGTGAATACATAAAATTACACAAATGACAACAAAAAAATTTAATTTCTTCAATTAAATTCATATTTAAGAGTTGTTTATTAGCTTTTTGGACATCTCCAATCTGAGCTGGAGACAGGATTTACTCCTATATCACAGAGTTGTACAGTGTGTGTCCTGACCTCAGTGAATCCGTCCTTCAGCGGACTGACAGGCTCACTGGGAGAGTTTCCAGGGAAGCTGATCTTCTTCCCCTCTTCAAAAGGCCTGGTGGGAATCCTGTGGAGGTACCCATAGCCAATCCCACATCCAAGGCTGAAAAGGGTGAGAAAAAAAGTTCAGAATCTCACCAACAAAACAAAAGATTTGAGATTAGCTTGGTTTCAGACCACTGACATCAGAGCTTTAGGGTGGGGGGGGAGAAATGGGCATGTTCCTGTGAGTATATTCCTGTTTCAGCAGCAAGAAAACAGCTAAACCATCAAGAATGACAGAAAAATGTCCACTTCAGTGGAAAACAGCATGGAAGAAATGGACACAGCTGTGCAGGTTGACAGAAATATAATATTGTAATCCAGCAATAACTGGTTTTTTTTTGGCCACTTGGGGGCAGCAGAAGCAAGTTGTGAACACAGCTTTGACATTACATTACCTTTTACAAGATGCAGAGTTTTATTGTGAGAAAACAAAGACTTTTAGAAGTAAAACCAATTCTCAAAAACTATACTAACTTCAATGTATACATGCGGGTCTAACAGGGTGCAAGTGTGTCAAAGTCCACGTTACCTGCCCTCTCCTCCCCAGGCACTGTTGGGCGTGATGATCACTTCTCTGCAGTTATCGGTGTCTGTGTTGTACACATAGAGCTTCAGGCCTTTCCCCTCATGGCTCTCTATCAGAGAGAACAAGTCCTCTGACTGCATCCAGAGTCCCAGAGAGACAGAGAGGATGGAGGGGGAGCAGGAGACAAGCAGTCACAATCATTATCAGGTGGAGAATGTGCGGGAGCGACAGTTTCAAGGACATAAAGTGCTGATAAAGTACCTCATTCATAACAGTGTCGGCTCCAATGATGTAGTCAGTGTGTGGCCGCAAGCCGGCGAGGGCTGCTGGTGAATTAGGCTCCACTTCCTGTTGGGGAAGAGAGGGCAGAGAATAAGTAAACAATTCACCACTGCGCCACAGCAAAATACTGTGGAGACTTCATGGTCACTCACCAGGACATGCCAAACGTTCTCATTGGCCCCCTCAAAGCTGCAGAAGCGAATAGAGACACCGAGCAAGCCCTGGCCCCCCCACAGGTTGCTGGGGGTGACCGTCGACTCCCGCAGCTCAAGGGTCTTTGAGGAGTACACCAGCATCTTGACTGGTTTCTCCACACTGGCTTTCAACAAGTCCTTCAAGGTGTCGTTGTCCTTGTTCTGCAGAGGAGATAGGAGGAGGAACCGACTGTGACACATGCAGTCCCACAAAAATCATATTCAGTCCTATTAGAGACAGATGCTGACTTTCCTTACCAGTCTGGTGTTGTTGATGGAGACAATAAAGTCAAAGAAAGGCTCCAGTCCTGCTCGGTGTCCAGGCGAGTTCTCCTGAACCTGCAAACACATCAGAGATGATGTCATTATAAACAGGGCTGAGCTGCACAACATTGAGGAGATTTGGGCCTTTATTAGCTTTCAAATGAGCCGTGGAAACAAGCATATCGTGTGGGTTTGTCTGGGATTCAAATATCACTACAGTGAATGTCCATCAGTGTAAATGCAGCCAAACCGGTTGTATTATATTCCTCTTGGCTATGCAGGATTGGACCAAACCCCCCTCATGGTCTAATACTGAACTGCTGTCAGGGCATCATCCTAGCATTGCTTCACATTACTGATCCATGACGTTTGGACGACTGGGTCATCACGACTGGCGTCAATAGTGTCAGTTTGTCACAACAGCCACCATAGTTAAAACTTTGTAGATCAAGTGAGGCAAAGAGCAGTTTCAATGAGAATACAGCCCACCGCGGCAGCTGTCATCCACCGCAGCTAAAGTAGCTTTAGCCAACTTGCTCCAGCAGAGGCTCATGTCTTCTGATGGGCTCATTTAAGAAATAGTAGACACGCCGGATGAGGCAGAAAACCTAACAAGAAACTCTTCGCGGCTGTAACCCGCCTCTGAAACCCACAGCGCTCTTCCTGACACGGTTGTTGGTGTTTTCCGGGCGAAGGCCGCGGCGCTCATCCCCGGCCTCGCGTGAACACGCAGACCGGGGACCTCCGCCTCTGACCCGGTGCTAAGCTAATAGCTAACAGCAGGATGTAGAGGCTGAAAACTCACCCGGAGGACGTGGTAGCCCTCGGAGCCTCCTCCCGGTATCTCCACACTCTGCGCGCCTCCCATTCTCCCGCTCTCCTAAGGCTTTATTTAGGTTTTAATGGCAGATTTTGGCCCTGCAGCGGTAAGTTACCTGCAGCCGTCAACTCACCGGGTACACGTCGCCAAATGAGGAGCTGGGCGATGCGCATGCGCCGTTACGTGGCAGGAAATAACGCCTTCTGAAATGTGAAAATTTCAAACAGCTCGAAAATTTGAGTTGAGTCAAAGCGCGCAGATCCATATCCAGATCCATATCTCTTATTTTTACCAACTTATTCACTGTATATATCTCAGTCACGTTTTGAATTTTCGATGCAGTTATCTTGACATAGTATATTGTGAACTCCCAGTTCTCCTGTTACTGAAATTATGATCAAATCCCCTGGCACAGTAGAAACAGACCCTACAAACTTCCTCTTGCCCTCACTATAGTTATCTGCAGTAGATTTGCAAAGGTGTGCCAGAGCTTTAGCTTTACTCTTTGAAGAAATCTGCCCTCATTTAACACAGACTGATTTAATTTACTTCTCTTACAAACTTTACTGGGCACACTGAAACCATTTTCATGCTCTGTTGGCTCAATGGCATCACTGTCTCTGAGAAAAAAAAGGTGATCATTAAAACAGAAAAGAAATCACCACTAACATTTCGGGCCTCAGTACCAACTACATTACCCCATCTTTGTTTTACCTCGAAACACCTTCAGCTGAAAAAGCAGCAGCATCATCAGCAAATTCTGAAACATGCACATTAGCATACACATACATAAATGAGATCAGTTTGAAAAACAAGCAATTTCTTGTAATTGCTATCCCCCTATCCTGTATCTGTCTATATTCCTTGTGTATAGTGTAATATTATGCAAACAGAGATGGTGCTGTGTTGCACTGCACATGTATTGTTGAGATCAATCTACTCTCAGGTCGTCTCATAGAGAGCGTGCAGCACATACATACCAACCTCTATGCAACCAGACGAACAAAACAATAATGTGTAATCAGTGTTTAATGCGAAGTTAAACCTCACTTTGAAATGAAATAACTCTGAACCTGGAGTGTGTTTCTGAAGGCTCAAGTTTGAACAGGCTTTCGTGGCTTCATATCTGGCAGGTTTCTTTATGTAGAATATCTAAAAGACGACCCGCTGAAAAGTGAGGCCATCTTTTACCCCTGAGGCTGCTTCTTTTATTGCTCTATTGAGCTACAGTGTATAATGTGGGCTTTTCATTTCCTGGCCTGTATGACGCAGAAGGCCAAGCTTTTAAAAAGCTCCAGCTGCTCTTTGCCATGAAGACGTACAGTTATTATTCATGGTTGCCTCACTCATTTGCTATTCCAACAGTGTATATCGGTCGGTACAGCTTACAGCCCCGCAGTGATGCTCTCTCTTCCAGCAGCTCCCGGATGAACACTGAAGTATCCCTGTTTACTTATAAGCAGTGTTTATGACTTATAATGTTATCTCCATGCATAAAAGAAAACAAAGATACAGCTCCTAATTTGAACACAGTGTAGTTGATCATACATTACATTAAAAACATACATAGAGCTTGTTTTACATCATTTTTAGACACTAATACTATCATCAGTCACGAATACCTTTACATTGTAAACAATGAAATTGTGACACATGTTTTTCTTAGGAAATGGAAACACATTTGCTTTGGTGTCATGTTTCCTTCAGAATAAACATGTTGGAAGTTATTGCTTTCATGAGCATTAATTTTCTTTCATTCAGCCCCCCCTTTGTGAGAAACTTTTCTTCCAGCATGATGTGCTGTCTCTTGTTCTCGTTGCTTCGGATAATTGTGAAGACAGAGAATCGCCACCAGGGGGCGATGGCAGCACATCACATCCTCATAGCTGATTTCACTGTAGAGACTGAGCCTCTCTCTGCACCCACCTTTCTCTTTGATATTTTTACGCTCTCCATCTAAAGGCTATGAAACACTGAAACTAATGCTTTTGTTTATCTGTGAAATGGAGGCTTGGTGAGGCTGCATCACGTCACACTCAGAGGTGAAGGAGGGCAAGAGGCTGAAGGAAAGGGAAAAGGGAGGAGCGCATGCAAGGAAAGGAAAGAGTGTAGTATGAAAGAAAGGGGGCAAGAGGATGAGAAATTGAGAGGAAAGGGGAGAGTAAACGAGTGAAAGAACTGATGGGAAGGTTTCATGCTGGAGAACAGCCAATCCGACACACAGCTGGGGGCCAAACAAAGCCTTCTCCAGGATGATTAGGCAGAGAGGCAATAATGTGTGTGTGTGTGTGTGTGTGTGTGTGGCTACTGATACATGCAGTTCAGAGGCAGAGAGGGATTATGGATCAAATTGAAATATCTGTATTTTTTCTGCTGTTTGTGAGACAACAGAGAAATGAAAAGTTGTATGCGTCAGATTTGTGGCAGATTTGTAGGTGTGTGCATGTTTGTGCATCCATAAGTCAGACTCACTTTTCCCTTTAATAGACTTTATTAAAGATCTTTTTCAAGATGGTATGATTCTGTTAAAGTGCCTACTGAAAATCTCCTGGGAAATGTTCCCTTACAGCTGGCTTCATCAAAAAACCATATCGGTCACAAACAGGAGTCATTGGCCACGTACAGTACACAGATTATCTTAAATATGATTTATGCAATTGTGCCAGTCACATGGTCCCTAGATACCATAAATACTTTGTTAACATAAGTCTATATAATACAGCCATAGTACACATCCATTTACAATGGAAGAAAGAAAGGTGAACATTGTGCAAAGACACAAACAGGAACTCTTTATACAAGATATTCCACTGAGCTCCCATAACACTGAGAATACAGGTAATATGTATTACAATTAATATATTATATTACAGTAAATGTATTAGGATTCAGACAGATACAACAATCCTTTCTTCACAGTCTCTAGAGGGTAGTACATTCTCACATCCTTGTGCTTCTCTCTAAAATAAAAGACTGGCACAACTGCCAGAGGATTATATAGACTTCATTCTTAATCTCATCAGAAGGCCAGCCAATCATCTCAAAACATTCAGTCAAAAAGACTCACAATCACAGAAGGAAACACACTATAGAAATTGCATTGCAGTCGAGGGTCAATAGATCACATTTTACAAACACTTATAATCTATAATTAATTCTATATGAAGGACAATGGATTGCTCTGTTCCCGACTCTCTTTCTTTGGCTGACAAAATCACTATAAATAAACTTTACTCAAATTCCTGTGATTACATTTACAAATGTATTACCGTGTAATACACATAAAGATACATTTACAATAAAATACCTGAATCTGCAAACAGTGGAAATGCAATAAATATTTGTTCTTATATAATCAAATCTTAATATTTTAACAATGCTTATAAACACACATGGGTTTCACATGATTGCATGAAACAGACAACGAGCCAGCGTCTTACAAGTTTAAAGTTGTCACAGGCTTGGGAGAGCTGTGGACATTTTAAATCTTAAATTTCTATGAGGAAAAATATTGCAGACTGTAGATCAGTTGCTAGAGTTTATCTAAAACCTCTCAGCTTAACACACATGGTACCTATGATGTGCACATTAGGTCATAATACACTTATTTTTAACACAGTGGTAGCCTAAAATACATGACAGGATACACTGTGTGCCACATGCACACCTGCACACACGCACACACTGCTTTGGGGACTTGGACATCGATTTAGGACAAATATTTTGGAGCACTGAGATTAAATATAATGTACAGCTGCAAGCACCATCAATTCAATTTTGTGTAGCAAATATATGATACAGCAGAATATTTTTATGATAGTTATATTTTGATCTGTGCTTTTCTCCCTCTCAGTGGTTCTCACAGACACACCCACACACTCAGGCACACATACAGACATTAAAAGACAAACTACATTGGACAGTAAACTAAATAACACACACACACAAAGAACAAGATTCCACAGCACACACACACATTAGAGCATGTTTGTTGTACCCGGAGCCTTCAGATACTTGGGGCCTTTATTTTGTTAAGACGGGGAACTATGTGTGACGAGCAACTAAGAAATTTAAAGTCTCTCTCATTGCTTGGTTCTCTTCGTGCGGAGGAATGGTCAGAATGCTTCAGGCAAAGATAGATTGGATAGAAAGAACCTAAAACATGTCCTATCATTATTCTGTCTGCAGCACTGTGAACGTTTCACCTCATTGGCATTTGCCTTGGAAATACAACAGATACAAGACTGTCGGTTCGCCATCAGTCTTGAGATGCCTACAGGTCATGACCCATCCTCTCAATCTCATCGATGAGGAAGTCGATGTCAGACTGTGTGGCCGCAGGGTTGGAGACAACCATACGGAAGAAGTTGACTTTATTGCCCTGAGGCTGGTAGCCCACCATTGTGGTCCCTGACTCCATCATCATGGCCTTGATCTTTGGCGCCACCTGACGGAATCAGAAAAAGCATGTTTATCCGTTATATGAATAAAGAGGAAGTGTAAATATGAGAGCTTAAAAATAACTGAAATAACTTAATCCATTCTGTATTTCAATCCACAAAGAACAAGTAAAAGCTTAAATTAAATTGTATTCTCTGAGCACAGGGTGCCAGTGATGTGAAAGTCGATGAAGTAAAAGATAACAGTCACTGGCGGGTGTCTTACCCTGTGGAGTTTTTCTCTCCGCTCATCACCATCAGGCATTCCTCTCAGGCTGGGTGGGATGTACCAGAAGCAAACATTTGTGTGCTGCGGCTGTAGGTAGAGATAAACACAGTTAATAGACGCACCTCCAGATGAAAGGAAAAAAGATGGGGGGGGGGTTGAAAAAGAGTTACAACGGTAAGCATAATACAATATTTACTTTTGTTGATTAGACCACCAAAGTGAGTTTCTTTCATCCAGCATGATTAAACTGAAAAGATTTATTGAAAAATGACAGAATGGAAAAGGAGAAAAACTCACCACTCCATCAAACACCATCTCATATCCCTCTCTGTTCTTGATCTTGTTGTACAGATACTGAGACAGGTCCAAACACTTGTCAATATGCTGCTCAAACCCTATGGTGCCCTGCAGAGAAGAAAAGTCAGTCCGGCCATCATTACAACAGAAAAACATTGAGCACACAGCTACGGCATCTGCTATAATAACACCAGAGCAATTACTGAAGACTCCTTGTGTGTTGGTTTAAAGAACTACATCGAATAGATCTGGTTTGTGTGTGTTTATCTGTCTCCCCTCCATCTCACCTTGGCCTTCCACATGAGCCAGAACTTAAAGATGTCAACGTGTCGGCCACACTGGATCGCTTTGTCTCCTGTGTCGTAGGTGACGTCGTACTGTTTGTCTGGTTGGAACAGGTAGCCGGCGCACATGGAGTTACAGCCAGCCAGGATTCCCTACAGAAAACACATAAAGGAGATACATGTCAACCTTTTTTCCACTATTCTGGACTTGACTCTAAATAGACCTTTCACAGACTGCTAATACTATGAAGGACTACATAAATACAAACATGGACTGTAAAGTATATATTTTGTTCATTGTGATCATTAAAAAAAGAATATTCCCATATAATAATAATCCAAGTACAACACATCCTGATATAACCTTTAAAATATGATTTAAGTCGAGTGTGTGTTTACTGTACCTTCTCTCTGACCAGGATTGCAGAGCACTGTAGAGGCACACCCATCATCTTGTGAGGGTTCCATGTGACAGAGTTGGCCCTGCAAAGTTTGACAGATTAATGTGCTGTGGTAGTTTCACTAAGCATTTTCTTTAAATAACGATACAGAGAGCAATTCATCTGCTAACCTCTCAATCCCATTGAGCTTATGGCGATGCTTCCTGGACATCAGCAGTCCACCGCCCCACGCTCCCTGAGGAGACAGCATGTTTACAGACAGGCGAGGGCAGACAATTATCAAGACTACCTTCAAAATGCTTGAACGTCAACTACTTACATCAACATGGAGCCACAAGTTGTACTTCTCGCAGATATCAGCAATCTCATTGATTGGGTCGAAAGCACCGTACACCGTGGAGCCAGCTGTGGCGTTCACAAACAACGGCACGTAACCCTGCAGAATCAATGCACGTGATGATTAGACTGTCTACAGAGCAACAGTAAATAAAGAAACTAAGAAACTAAAAGAAATAAAACGGAGCCAGTGTTGGCATTTACCTTCTGTTTAGCATCAATGATCTTGGCCTCCAGATCTGCAGGAATGACTCTCCCTCTAAAACAGGGAGGAGCATCATATCAGCATGGGTGAGTCTCTTCTTTTGGTGTTAACGTGTTGTTTTACTGTACTTTAACATGTCTAAGATGAATTCCTCACCTCTCATCTGTGCTCAGCAGGATCACATTGTCAGTGCCAAAGCCCAGAGCAGCTCCAGCCTTCTTTATGGAGTAGTGGCTCTGTAAGGACATTACGTATGTGATTCACCTGTCTTTGAAATACCTGCTAAATTCTCA
>JAOXYL010000071.1:18368676-18387103 GCA_028564955.1 Terapon puta
CACACACACACACACACACACACATACTTAACTTCAGTATGTGAGACTTGCATAGAATAGTGGTCATAAACAAAAAAAAAGGGAGGTGGGCGTTCCAGCTGTTGCTTCAGTTGGAAGACAACAGGCAAAGCAAGGGTTTATGGGAAGTGTGGTCCCAATTTCGACACACAACTAAGGTGTCCTCAACAACGCCAAAAGGGTGTGCCAGAGTGTGTGTCATGAGTGTAAAGACGTGACTCATAAGCAGAGAGGAGCATGTCAGGACAAACATCCATAATGTGCTCAGAGGGAAACAAACATTCGGACTGATGTTAGGCTGATCTTTAGTTAGGGCTTCAGAATAAGTACGTATTTGGATCCATTGGTAATCAAAACAGTTGGAAATTTCACCACTTTTTTCTTCAGCAACACCCACAGTTTTTTTTTAAAACAAATTTCTTTACGTTTTCCACTCTGATTTTTAAGTGCATCTCTGTCTCTGTCTCACCTGTGGCTGTGTCCTCTTCTAGTGCCGTCATGTCTCTCTGGGTGAATGTTAATGTTTCTGTCAGCACCTCCGTCTGTCTTTCCGTAGGCCTACATGCCACGGGGTCAGGGGAAAGTGAAGGGGGCTGATCAGTGCGACGCCTCGGCTCTGCTCAACCTCATGAACTGCTGTGGTTGTTTCCATTTTGTACATCAAAAATGTGTGACAGAGGTGAGCGTTCACATTGTTTAAACGGGGCCTTCCATTGCTACTTTGTCATCATTGTCAAGTAAAGGGCTTAACAAGTAAGATTTTCTTTAAAAATGAGTGTGTGCGTGTGTGTGGTTCCAGGTGATCCGTTACAGAAATGAGCTGATGCATTCTGCCGAGTTGCGTGTGAGGGATGAATGGATGAGCCGCTTCCAGGCTGCTCTGATGAACCTCTTGAAGCAGTTCAGCGACGTCCCACAGATGCAAAAAGCTAGACGAAAGATAGAGGAGGTGAGTGTATGTGTGTGTGTGTGTGTGTGTGTGTGTGTGTGTGCGTATGTGTGTGTGTGTGTGTGCGTGTGTGCTGCCACTGCTGCTGAAATACACTGGTTCCATGAGTCAAAATTAAGCTATTTAGCATTTATTTAGTCTCTAACATGTTCCTTTTGATTACAAATGATACCGGCAGCCTAAATGTAAAAGTAAAAGAACATGAACTTCAGACTATCTTAGTATTTGGTATGTCCCCCTTTTTTGGCATGGACTCTTTTCCAATTTTTGCCATACCTGAGAACCTCTCTTATCCCACGGACATCTGACAGTGTGACTAGTGATTTCAGGTTGTTCAGTGGTCCGTAAATGACGTCCTTCTTCAGTCTTCATGTCATTCAAGATTCAAGAATTTACTGCCATTGCACAACAATTTACATCACGCAGTCATTGTCACTGAAATTCTTTGCTAAATATTAATAATAAATAATATATAATAGTGTAATAAGTACTTAATACTAAAGTAATAAAATTAAACAAATAAAATATAGAACTAAGATATAGAACTAATATAACTAGAAAACACACAATACGCAATGAAATATACAACAGAATATACAAAACAATAGAAAGTCATGGCATTATTGTGTTATGAAGTGGTGGTGCTGTGCTGAGTTCCTTATGGCCACGTAGTTCTTGCAAAGCTTTGAGAAGTGTTTTGGGTCATTATTCTGCAGAATTAGTTCTTTTTCCACAACAATGTAAACTAAAGGGTATAACATATCTCTGAAGAGCAGAGTGGTACTCCTCCTCGGTCAGGATGCAGTCAGTTTGGTCCAGGTGTCCCACTCCACAGCAGGCAAAACAGCTGTGATGATCTGTTGCAATTATACATGTTCACCACTAGGAGGCACTAAGCACCTGTCGTTGTGTATTACTAGAAAAGGTATGGCTAAGGAGTTGGAGGCTATTCAGTAAAATAAAGAAGATAGCAAAAGAAAATCAAGAATCGTCCTTTAAAAGCTCAAACACAACAAGCCCCAGATATCTGCATTGCTGTCAGCATGACAAACTGTTGTACCATTGATTCTCCCATTCATCTCTTGACACACACCTTTGTGTTTCTGCCAGATATTTCAAACTTCATCATTAAAAATTTTTTCAGTCACCCACTGTAAAATGTTGGTATTTCTTAGCCCCACCCAAGCAGGCTTTCTTGTTTCCCCTCTTGAGAAGCGGTTTATAAACTGCTACTCATCCTCTGGGACCACTGCAGGACCGCCTTGTTTTGACAGTCCTTTTGCTGATGGGAGTCTTGTATTCTTTATTTAAAGAATTCTGTATTCGTGATTAAGTTGTTTTTCTATTTCTCAAGTAACTGAGCTCTATGTATCGATCCTCAGATGACATGGTCACTTATGGTCCGATCATGCAACTGTGGACTGATCCACTTTCTGCAAAGCATTTTAGAGCTCAGTGCGCTGCCATGATTTGATGCCCCTCTTTGCATAGAATAAAGATTTACTTCCCCTGCTGTGGTTCCCACCATCTCAATGCTACTTAGTAAGCAGAAACTTCAGGCACATCTATGACAGGTGAATACTGACCGCAAGTTGACTACTCTGAGCACCTGCCTTAATGGAAGCGACACAACTTAAGGAAATCTGACCTTTTGTACAAAGGGGTTAAGTGGTCAATGCTGTACATTTATTTAAATTGACTTCTAATCCAGGCATAGTGCAGGATCTTAAATATTTCCTCTTTGTCTTACATCTCGTAACTTCTTTATGTGAAATATTGAGTTTCATTGTGGTCTCAGACTTCTGGACCCTTCTGTGTGTCCAGTGTCTGGAAGCTCTTGAGTCTCAGCTGCATCAGTGTTGCGTCCTGTCACAGTTTGTTTGTGCACTTTGTTTCCCCAGGTGCTGTCCGTTGACCTGTTTATATGTGTCTCCGGTTTGGACGAAATGGACTCTGCTAGATTAGAGTGCGACTCCATAGAATATTGGAAGACCAGTGGCACCTTGATCAGCCAATGGGAGGCTGAGTTGCTACAGGAGAGGCTGCAGGAGTTGCTGCATGGTGCGGCTGATGATGATACAAATACACAGGTGTGAAGAGCATGTCCATGTGCACTCGCACTCTTAGACATATAACATATAAAGACAGATGTCACGTGACTTCAAACGACTGTCTTTTCATTAGGATGCTGAGCAGTTGAAAAGACTGGGAGGATTCCTGCAGGCCAACAGAGATCTGGGCGAGAGGTTTTCCACAGAGCTCCAAGCCATCAGCTCACGGGAGGCCAGAGAATGAGAAGGAGGAAGTGGGGACAAAGAGAACGAGGAGCATACCGTGCACTGTGTCTTTATGTTTGTTATTTTCAATGGGTCATGGTCAGAATTTAAGCAGATAAATGGATTTGTGAAAGATTGGATGCGCATGTAAACTGTGTGGTATTTCAGTGCAATGTAAATAAAACATCAGACAAAAGTTACTGTCTTTTTGTTTCAGTCCAAGTTAGAATAGTAACAACAAACTCAGAAATCTGCCCATGTACTCCTATGTTTTTCAGTGTTTTAAAAAAAATTCATTGACTGAAAATAGCGTGAAGTCATACATTACCTTCCTTTCACACAATATGGAAATTAAAACTTAAAGAGGAAATTGCAGTCCAGACAAACTATTATCCTGTCAGAGAGCAGCATATTTCATAAGCTGATTATGGGTTGTCCATGTAACAATGAGTGCAGAGCGCTATGTGTGTGTGTGTGTGTGTGTGTGTGTGTGTATTTATTTATTTCTCCCACGAAGTTATTCCTCTCTCTTACAGCGTTCATTACAATTACACAAAAAAATAGCAACATTATAGTATAGTTAGTAAGTTATGCACATTGGGTGATGGCGTCATTTAGTGACGTCTCGGGACTTTTAGCACAGCCAATAGCTGCTTTCCTTACTGGAGTCACTGATCCCTGACTACTTGTTGGGAAGCTGAGTCTGAGCCCGGTGTTGCGTCAGAATGGATATCTGTGATTTATTTAATGAAGAAGAGGGTAAAAACTGGTTGAAATGCCACTGTGCTTTAACACATCTTCAGGGAGCGCTGGAGCGTTTCACCGATAAAGAAATGGAGAAGTTTCACGGGCGCCTGCAGGCGGAGTGTGGATGGCAGCGGTGCGTCAATGGATGCGACCTGACAAACTGGAAACCTCAAAGAGAGAAGGTCGGAACCCCCCACGTTTATTTTACAGCGTCTTTATCAAGGTACAGAGAGAAAATACACGAACAAAGTGACTTCTGCCGGCTAAAGTCAGTATTAGGTATGAGCGACCTTGAAGCCTTTTGGGAAGCGTTGGAATAGTTGGAAGTCAAATCAAATCAAATCAAATCAAACTTTATTTATATAGCCCAAGTTCACAAAACACGTTTGCCTCAAAGGGCTTCATTTCCTGTATTTTTTTCTGGTTGTATTCTAATAAAGACGCTGGAAAATACATGTCTGTGGTCATTATGGTATTATTACCGAGCTCATGGGGGGGCATGTGAAACTACTCGTGCCCACGACACAGTTTCCATACTCTGGTGTCAGTTTGGGAAAAAAGTGCTGAAGTTATCTTCAGATGCGGAAGTAAAGCGGAAAGTTAAGGGAAAGTAAAACTGAACACACTAAAACGTAAAACTACTTGTTGAAATTCCATTTATGTTTATTTTTTTAAATAAAAGTCTTTGAAGCTTGTTGCTTTGACTCCTGCCTGCTCAGCACCAAGCGCCCCCCCTTCAAGAGGGGAAACGAGGCCACATGACTTTAAACTCTGATTTTTGCAGGCTCCTTGTGTAACAGTGATTGTAATTAGCATACCGCTGCTTGCAGATTCCTCCTTTTGACTGTGAGGTGTGTCGTGTTTGGAGAGATGCGATATGGAGAAACCACACCAATCAAAATGGGAAGATGCTCTGGAAGAACAGCAAACCCCACCGGTGGCCCGAGGACAAATGGGAAGTGGCTAAGGTCCGTCTGAGCTGTATCTCAATCAATCTCAGCATCGACATGTAATGTTGTTTCGGTCTGATGGTCTCACACTAATGATACTGTTTTTTTTTTTTTATGAATGAATTCATTCATTTCATTTGCAGGTGTATATGCCAGATGGTCATAAAAACCATAAAGCCATTGGTGACTTTGACGTCGCTGCTCTTCTGTCCCTTATGAAACAGTGCAAGCACTTCAAGGAGCTTGAGCTTGGGGGACTGTGTGAGCAGGTAAATGGTTATTTGTACACACCTACAGTATGCAAAATGAACCTTAACATAGATATGAAAAGTATACACGCTAAACATTCAATTATTCCATTCGATTTGGCGTTTCCATTGTGAAATATGTCAAATAATTTAATGGATGACGATGGTTTAATGCAGAAAAAACCTTTCACACTAGAAAACGCACTCGGTCACTACCCTATTCATAAGAGACTATACCAGACCCGGTTATTAAGTCTGATCAAGGAACTTTTCTCTAATGTTCCTTAAAATGTACCTTATGTTTTTTTTATCCCAATAATGTTTTATAAATGTATCCAATCTGCATGATACCAACCCCTCTAACTCTCCCTGTTGTCACTCTTTTTAAAAGTCAGTGCAGTCAGTTACACAACAGTACAGCTGTTGTCATAAATCTGTATTTATGTTTTTACTGCTATTTGACATTGAGAGCATAAAGCAGTGCAGAAACATTTCTGAGCTGTGATTAAATCACGTTTTGTATTTGTTGAGTTTGGTTTTCACTAAATCAAAATGTCATCAGTTCTTTGAATTCCATTCCAGTCTTCACAAACATTTATGTGGAATCTGTGTTTTGTGAACCACTGTGCACAGGTTTCCCATGTCCGAAACAGCATCGTGCATTCCCCACATTCTGAGCTGACACGAGAGGATTTACACAATCACCTTCATCGAATCAGACTCCTGGGTAAGCGGTTGGAAAAACATGATCCTGAGTTTGAAAGCTTCTCTGAAGACATCGATGAGGTTTGTGCTTTGCCATTTCTCCCTAAGTCATTAAAAAATAGTGCAAAAACTAATAATAAATTCCAGTTTTATGATCTTATTGTACTCTATATTCCTATAAGTGTAAAGAACTTGAATGTATTTGATTTCCTCAAGGTGATACAAATCACAAAAGTTACCTGAGTCATTGGTGTCCCCTCCGTCTCTGTCACCATTTAAAAGGGACTCCCCAGAAACCCCTGCCAGCATGTTATCAAGGAGGGGTGAGCTCCGGTGACCTCTGACCCCAGCCCTTCAGCTTTGATACCAGACGTCTTTATTTCAGCCGTTCTTCCAAGGCGGCAGCATTAACAGCGTCCGCCACATGCTGCTACTCTGAGACCTTTAGGCATTTTAAATGTCTGCTTTGTGCCCATCAGCAAAGTTATTTTTCTGGTGTCAAATTTCCAAGTAAGAACTTCACTGTTTCATCAATCCTATGCTGCTATGCATTTTGCTGGTATGTCCACTTCTCCCCTCAGAGGGAAGAGTTAATGCATATCAGTACCAACTTATTATTTTATCCTGTGAAAAACAGGGGAACAGTCCTCTATCTGTCTAAATCTGCTGCTGTCTGTTGACCTCTTTTAATTCTTGCCAAAAGCGGTGGATGGACTGACTGACCCATCCTCTGTCCCATGCCACGAGAATGGATAAAAATTTACTTTTTCTCATTCAAAAGTGTGCCCAAATACCTGTCAGTTCATTTAAACTTTGTTGGCAAGAACAAAAGAACGCTTCATTCCAGGACCTGGGTGTAATTAGAGGCTTAAACTGTGTTTTGTATGACTGTTCTCAGATTGAGGACTTGGACTTTAGGCTGTATTATTCTGACAACCACATTAAGGTTTGGAAACATGATTTTTTCACCTTAGTCAGATTACTTGAAACTCTTTGGTACAATAATTGCTAAAGGATAGGTTAGCTTTTTTCCATTATGTTTGCATGTTCTCCCTTTCTTGTATTAAATTCTCAGTGTGTTCATTCTATGTGTGCATCTGTCACATACTAAGCATTAAGTCTAGGCATTTTGTCTGTAAGCATGTATGCTGTTAAAGCCCCTTTTCTTTTGTAGGCATTTATATACATCTTATGAGTTAACATTTCTTGTAGTTCATTTTGCATGTATCTACTTTTTTATATCACAGGCCCTCATCTACGGTGTGATGAAACCATTGGGTGCAGTGCTGATCATCTGTGCTGTGATGTTGGTTATGACCATGTTGCCACTAAAACCACCTTGTGAAATAAAACTCCAAAATTGCAAGACTGAAAAAGAGGGTAGGAGAGATGACAATGTGCCTTGAGATGTATCTATTTAACCCTGTAAATCCAGAATTACGAAATAATTGCCAGAAAAATAAAAATTTTAAACTGGGTTGTTTATTGAACCTTCTGACAAAAAAGAAAAACAAATTAAAATGAATTTGTATACTTTTTACATTCTGGATTTTCATTTCTTTTTTGGTTATTTTGTATTTTTCAGCACTTTTGATTGTATGCATCAGGTCTTTCGGGAAAAAAAAATATCACACTGCTCATGTGTATCAAATATGATACGTTTGGGTTTATAGGGCTTTATTTACAATGTACAATTCTTCTTTTCAAAGAATATTGCAGCATGCATCCTTGTATCTGGATCTGAATGTGTGTATGTCTGACTGAAAGATAACATCTACTGCCTCCATCTATCCATTCACTACAATTTGATGGATTTATGTTGATGAGTTTAAAGATATTATAATCTGTGAAAAAGGGTAAGGGTTTGTAAAAATAAAAAAGTCTAATACAGTGGTCCCTCGGGAGTTACGTTCTAAAAATAACCCGCGAAGTAGTCAGCTTTATTTTTTACAATTATTATAGATAGATAGTTTTAAGGCTGCAAAAGCCCTCACTACACACTTTATACTCTTTTCTTAGACAGACATTAGCATTTTCTCACTTTTCTCTCTTGTTTGAACACTCTCAAAGTTCAAACCTTCGTAGAAAAATAAATCCAGTATTATAGAATGAAACCAAAGATCAAAACCTGTTCTCAGCCAGCGATCGAAGATTTCTGTAAATTTGGCGAGTTGAACACATTCTGTACTGTACAGGAAACACAGCATGGAGGAGACTGATTGACAATGGTCTACAGTCCTTTAGCCAATCAGAACACAGAACATAATGCGCTGTTTAAAAAAAGAAAAGAAAAAGAATGCAAAATTGCACTAAAAAAGTCAGCGAAAAGGTGAACCACTTTATAGCGAGGGAACACTGTATATAAAAAAATGGCACAACCCTGCTAGACAGGGGCGCCTCAAGAAATTTTTGAGGCCAGATGGGGCCACTTAAAATCTTGGGGTGACACACCAAAACTAAAAGCCATCATTTCAGGATTGTATTATACTGTTGTAGTATACAGGTTACTAGAAAACAATCAGAAATACTTGAGGAAACGCCGACTGACATTATTGTGTTACATTTAATGTTACTAATGAAATGCATAACTGACGATAGAATCTATGTGACTGGCGAGTGGGGTGGCCACCAAATTTATCTTTATGACACCAAGTGACCTAGATAAGCTGGTGGTCAGTGTGAGGGCTTCAGAAGAGACTCATATTGGCTTTGATCCCTCTCACAAGCAAACTGGATGCTTGTTTTGATGCTGTTCCTTTCTGTAATAAACATTTTATAAACATAAGAATGACAGTGTCAGCTGAGTCGTTTTCATCATCTTCACATCATCGCAGCAGAATAAGCAACAGTCTCAACAGGCAAAGTGAAGACTCTTCCTCACTCATGGTGTCTTTTTGGGCTTTGTTGGTGCACCACCTGCTGGACATTTTAAAAGTGAAGAAGTTGAAGAGGAGTGTGCTGTAGTGTCCCATCAGTCTTTTCTTCGCCTTATAAGTAACTGACATTTGCTGATCGTTGTTCTAGTGCCTTGTTTGCCTCTTAGTGCACTTGACAGGTTTATGAGGCTTCAGAAGGAGGAGATTGTCAAATCAATCAGAAAAATGCAAGAAAAAGTAGAAAAAAGGCTTCTGCAAAATGCAGAGATGTTCTTTCATTTCAGACATGTTCATTCTGTATGTTTTATGTTTTATATTCTGTGGGGCATTTGTATCTGCCTCAAAAAAGTGTTTGTTCTGAAATACCTCTCACCTTGTACAACATCCAAATCAAACCACAGATTAGCTGCAGCACTTTGTTTCCGTATGTTTGCATGTGTGGGTTGGCTGGTGGTGCGAGTGTAGGCAGATACATCTGTCAGCCTTAAATTATTGTCATCTGTCCTGTGAATTTATCATAAAACACTTTTTCACAGCCGAAGGGCCCAAATGTACATGAAGGTCTATGTGAGATACACCCTCTGGAAATATGGCAGATTTTTGATTTATATTTGATTTAATTTGATTAAATTGACTTGAATAATGATAGAGTGTCACAAAACACACAAACAAGCAGGTGGTAGAGTGTGTCGTGGTCCTGCAAGGGTATTTTTCTGCTCAAAACAGGAACTTAATTCAAAGGCAAACAAAGCAAAAAAAATGCAGGTGAATGCCATTCATCAGGTTGGACAGCTGAACAGTGCAGCAAGTGAGCCGCAATTGCGTGACAGAAAAGTGTGAAAACCAGAAAAGCTTTTCCTGCCTCACAGTCTTTCATACACTCGTCTGCAGTTGCAGCCGGCTGCACCCTCACACCCTCGTCTCCACACATGGGAACCTGCCTCTGAGGCATCATGGAGAGGGAGGGTATGCTGGTCCAGTCTATTTATTATGGGAGGCTCGGGAGAGAGGCCACGGAGAAGCTGCTGGAGGTGTTTGGACATGATGGCAGTTTTCTGCTGAGAGACAGCGAGACGGTGCAGGGGGCCTACTGTCTGTGTGTGAGGTGAGCTGTGAGGGGCACAGGCATGACCAGCAGTGACATTTTTGCCACTCGTGATCGGTGTGATCGTTCTTCATTTAAGGTGTCATAGGTTAATACACAAGATTGTGTTATCTATAGTATTAAGACTTCATTTTTACATCATGTGGAGATAAAGTGAGGAGGCCAGTTTGAAGTGCGGATGTGGGGTTTTAAAAGTGTTTCAAGTTCAGTTTTTGCACACTTCTGCAAAGAGGAACTGCCACAAAGGAACTTGAACTTAAGAAAACATTGTTTCAGTTTTGTGTCTTTTACATTGTGAAAGAAATCTTGAAGAGATTTGAAAAACACGCACAAAAAAGAGTTAGGATAAAATCGCTTTACACATAAATACATTGTGTTATACTTTTATATATTTTTTCAATGTATTTGTGTGTATAAATAGTAAAAGTATTCTTCTACAATAATGTCTTTTGTGATTCCTACTGAAAATATGTCAACTTTTACAGGCATCCTTGTCATTCTTATAATGTTAAACTGACTAAATACAGACTTGTAGCTCTGTGCCGGGTTAGAAAAGTTTGAAACCAAAATGCATCTGAACTCTTCGGTGAGGTAACACCCTGATTTGCGTTCTTTTGAACTGAATAACACATTATGTTAACGTGTTAACCACTAGTTAATCCTGTAAAGCCTGAACCATGAAATAATAGGCAGAAATGTATTCTTTTTTTTAAACTGGATTATCATCTTACAAAAAAAAAAAAGATAAACATAAATTTTGATTTGTATCATTTTTGGTACATCATATATATGACAATGGGGAAAAAAAGGTTTGCTTCAATATAATTATTATAGTAAAAGTACTCATTATGTAAAATAGCTTATTATCTTAAAATATTTATTATTGTAATTTTTATTTAATCAGTTTTAATGAAACACATCTTATAAACTATATTTGTCACATCAACTTTCAAACAGTTGAGTAAAAGTACAACACATGCCTCTGAAATGTAGTGGGGAAGTACACCAAATGTATTACTTAAAGCTAGTAACTGAGTAGATGTACATAGTCAGAGTCCACTGCTGTATACTGGGGACTTAACACATATCATGTAAGGGGTTCAGGTGCAAACATACCAGATATTCACTCTATGATACAAATGATGAAAAATTACAGACATAAACCTTGCAAGTCTTACTTATTCACTGTCTAGATGTAACTTCTTCTCAGTGGACCAGATTGTGGAACATATTCGCATGATCAATTCATTGGCAGAATTTTTAGAGAGAGATGGAAAAAAATGAAACAATGGAACTCAGCTTGTTAACTGTAACTGTGAATCAGCGACAGATGTACGGTTTCAATTACACACTGTGTCAAACACTGAAATCAGAGTCATCTTCCTGCACATTTAAACATGTCATTGCGCACAAACCCTCTGCAGCAAATCATTCCGTTTTTTTTCTGTATTTTTTTCAGGAAAGCACCTTTTGTTCACACTTACAGGCTTGTACACTCCACTGACGGCTGGTGTATTCAGGTAAGTGCACTTCGATGCATCACCAGTTTTGGGCATGCACGCGCAAACACTATTTCTTTTATTAATTTACTGTGTGATTGTGTGTGTGTGTGCCTGTGTATGTACTCTCTGCAGGATTCGGGGGTCAGACAGCAGAGTTTTAGGAGACTGGAGACACTGATTGAGAGCTACAGAAGGGGCACAGCCTCAGATGTCAGAGTACCCCCACTCACAGCCCCACTAGACAAAACACAGCTACAAAACATCAGCTTGGAACAAGGTACGATACACACACACACACACACACACACACACACAGGACAAACACCCATGCTACTATGTTGCAACATCAAGTATTTCCCCCTCGTGTCACATTGAAACACGCATACTCTGGCTCTCATGGAGTTAAAGCTGATCCACACAGACAAACACACACTGTCAACGCAGTGTGTGTTTTGATCTTTGCAGGGCATCAAAGAGCATCAAGTTGAGTTTCAGTTATGACACGTCTCTCCTTGGCTCATGACCTACTGTCTCAACTCTCACACAGTTTCAATGATGTCTTCCACAGATCCTGTCTACATGGAGATGTGACGCTGCAGCAGCTCTCAGGCCTCACAGACTCACACCATGTGACAGGTGGATAAACAAGACGGAAAATACATGCAGTTTGTGGCACATCGAGGACCTCTGCACTGTTTTAATTTGTGTCACTTTTGGGGTTTTTTGGGTCACATTTGTAAAAGAAAGCGACTTTGTGTGTTTTGCTTGGGAAGATGCTGAAAAAGAGGCCACTGTAGTGCGAACAAAGCTCACCAAGTTCAAGTAGATATATTTTACCATGTACTCCAGAGACCTTGACACACTGAAACAAGTTTAATCTGGTGTCTGTGTGCGTGTGAGAAGGTCGTTTGTTGTAAAAACAGATGCCATGTAAATATACCACAGACTCTATCTCTGTTGTTGTGGTTTGGTTTTGGCAGACCTATGTCCTCCATACGTGAAGTGTGTGTTTGCGTGTGTGAAGAAGGACGCACCTTGTCATCTGTGTGTGTTGTGATGTGTAAAAACAGCCATTTTTACTCTTTTTTCTCATTTTCACTTGAGGACAGCCACCTGATCTTTTTTCTTATTTGAAACAACAGCAGCATCCATAAATCCACTGTGGGAAACATCAGGTGACTCTATTCATTGATTCAATTGTGTGACATGAAAAAATGCCATTTTTTTCAGTCTGAAGCATCTGCAAAGTATTCCAGTCAACATATTAACATTTTAAGCTAATGAACAGTTTAGGAGATGTTCATCTTTTTTCATTGTTTAATATTGTATTTTCTGAGGGAATATGTGTAAATTCTGCTGCTGTGTGGTTATGAGCATGTCATTTTTTCCTCATTCAGTAAACCAGACGTGATTTTGTCAGATTTATTTAGTTCTGAGTTTTATGAACCAATTTCCATCTGGTTGGGTTTATTTGACTCATTTAAGCAAAGCTTTATGAGTAACGGGTGCTTATCTCAGACACTTTCTCAGATGACACACACCTTTGGTCTGTGGCTCGATGATAATCTGTCAAAACACATGTTAGGAAACAAAATAAAAAACAAGCTAAACCTTCTATGAAGACATTGTTTCTCTTTTGATCAGCAAGACAAGTAGTTCTACTTTTTAAATTAAAGCAGATATTTTATATCTTAAATGAGAATATCAACTCTCAGGTTGGACCATTCAAAAAAAGTGGGAATTGCGTAGTTTGACACACATCTTTTCTTTTCTAAAGGAAGTTTGTCTGCACAAAAACACAATCCACCCGCCAGCACCTGTAAAAGTATCTCAGTATGCAATGTTGGAAAAAATAGCAGACAAGAACCCAAACACATGACACAGAGATCAGTCAGGTGGCAAGTAAAAGCTTAACTCACTGAGCATGAAGCAAGTGAGGGTGAAACCAAGAGGCGAGGCAGTATGGATGACATAATCCCACAGGACAGGACAAACAACAGAATGGTCCAACAACACGCAGACAGGTTTATCAGACAGGAAACAGTCCACTGGTAAACAGGGCGAAATGAAGATCTGGTAGAACAGGATATGGCCCTATATATTTATACAGTGGCTAGTTATCATGTGATGTGCAGATGATTGTGGTTAAGGGGAAAACCAAAGGAAGGAAGGTGGTGAGAAATTATTGTAGTGCAGGAGGGAGTCTGCTGATTGCTTGGCAACTGCTCATTGCCGAGAAATCGCCATGACAATTGAGCACTGTTGCTTTTACACTTCAATTGTGAAATAACTATAGCACATTACAGGACAGTCAGCACGACGTTCAGAGTCATATGTATTTCAGTTGGAGGGGTCTTCTGGGCCTGCACCACGTTTTGGTCCATCAGCACTATAAGAAGCGTTGAGGTCTGCAAAGAGCTCAGGGTGGAGGGATCCAACTGTGTGACACCAAAAGTCAAATATGATGTGGTTCTTTTCTGAATAACAGTGTTAACCACGTGTTACCAACGCTTTCTTTTTCTGCCATGCCATCTTCGCAGAAATATGTGAAAGAACCAAAACCTCATTATGCACTGTCATGTAATTTTGACAGACAATGTGCCACCGCAGCGTAGTGCCTTGTTCTGGCCATTTCACACATTTCCGTAAGAAAATGGCTTCTGATCTGCTGGTGGGTGATTGTTGTTCGAGCCACTTCCTTCAACTTTCAGTGTTTGCGCTGAACTTCTTCTCTAACTCAGAAAGTGGATACGTGTATTACGCTGAACCTGCTGTAAGGTTGATTAAGCCATTGTCCCATATTACTGTGTTCATATCTTATTTCTTCATTTTTTTATATAATACTGTTTGGAGTTCATCATTTTTGCTTTACGTACATTATAATCGCATTTTTGACATTTTTTTATGTTTTTCTTTGTTTTTTACTGCCCCGTAAATGCAGACGCCACAAAGAGTGTGAACTAATCTTATTTGGCTTCCCTGTATCAATAAATCGTGGGTAAATTAATTAATCTAAGCGCATAATGATAATATATGACATCAGTGAACTTTATTCACATAAAAAGAGGCATGCATGCCTTTCAGAAGCACTACATATACAGACGGCTGACAAATGGAAAAGAAACCAACACAAAAATGTCTCAGTAAGGTGTTTCACTGCACCTGACTTTACTGGATCACCGTGACTAGTTCAGGGAGAGGCAGAGCAGTCGCATTTCATCAAAACGTCTCAGCGGACCTCTCCCTTTTGTTTTTAATGGGTAAAAAGATCAAAAATCCTTTGAGTTACAGGAAACATGCAGAGGAAGATTTGGTTATATTAGCTTAGTTTTACATGCCCTCAAGTTTATTCAGATGCATGAAGCTTCCCCAAAACTTAAAAGACACAAGCATTATAAAACCACACATTGAATTTGAATGTGTCCCTTCCCATATTTGTTTTAAGATATTTTCCCAGGCTTTTGCTCTGTGTCCTCCACCTCTGTGATCTCCGCCTCAGGCTCTACTTTTAGTGGGGGGTAGAAGAGCTGCGAACACACGGGGAATAAAATCGTTACCATCATTTACACACGAGTGTTTGTGGTTGGATGGATGGATAAATGGTAGAGTGTGAGACGCGCAGTGTGTGTACTGTGTGCGCAGCATGGGCCTGGACTTACATTAAATGTGTCACTTTTTTCCAGGAAGAATTTGTACTTTGGTGGGGGGCGAGGAATCGGAGGAAACAGGACTTTCGACACCCTGAAACATATATACACACACACACACAAAATAAGCCTTTAACAGGTATGTCAGCACTCACGTCAGACTCATTTGCACTGGATAAAAAAAAACAATGTGATCTGTGCTTGTTTTTGAAAAAGATGATGATGGAAAAAGTACAACAGCCAAAGAGAGAGAAAAAAGAAGTACATCCTTCCTTCCTCTTGTCATGCAGTCTCTTTCATTTTTACTGTCCTTGTTTGATTATTTTAGAAGTCATATAAGGGGGTTTCTGTTTGCACCTTCACAGCGCTTAGAGTGGGTGTTCTGCGGTGGCTTTTCAGAAAAAAGGACATTATCACTACCCGTACACTCTTCTCACTTCTCCTTTCTGCACTCGGTTTTTCACTGAACTTTATCGCTCACTCCGCTGACACTGGGGGGTCAGCTTTTAAAAAGCGCGGACAGTTCGTTTTGCAAAGTCAGAAACTGCTCCCAGAGACAGAGTCTAAAAAAAAATGCAAAAATGTTCAAGAGGCATGTGGCAAGAGAGGTTGCATGTCTGTGAGGAGCTCTGTGTGAACGGTTTTGTTAGTCATGCATCAGTCAGCAGGTTAGTCATGTAGATAGACGCTGACGTGGTACCTCTGATGGCACATCAACAGCAGCACGGCCAGGAGGATCATTGGTACCCCAAGTGAAATTGCGATGATTACCAGCACGTTGAGTTTATAAGAGGACTGTTTCACCGCTGCCAACACACACACACACACACACACAAAAACAAAGATGCTGATCATTTTACTGAGGTAACTACATTCATAAAATATAACAGCATATTCCAGACATCAAACTTCAAGCAATCAGACAGTAGCTGGGGATTATAAAAGATGGGCAGCCTTTTTTGAAAACTCTACAAGATGATTTTAAGAAACAGAACTTACTGACTGTGTGACTCCAGTCACTCCACTGAGCATTTTTTTGACATGAATTGTCCTCTCTTGCCCTTATCCTCACTCTGTAGGTGCAGCTGGGATCTGCATTCGGCTCTGTATGAAACAGCTGGTTGGAAATATGTTTGGGTTCCTCCTGTTTTTTAGAAGACAAATATTCCCCAATAAACACGAGGGGCTGACTGTGTGGACTTTTACTTCTATGAAAAATGTTTACAAGTTTCTTTTTGTCTTGTCCCGTGTGCTCCAGAAAATAACATACTTCATAATAAATATAATTTCTAAAACCGTCATAATAACTAACAAACTGCACCTGGTCACCCAGGTCCAGCTGGTATTCGAAGCATGATGGGTTAGTTTTCTCTCGACCTCGGGGCAGATCCCATGTGACCAACAGGCTTCCATCTTTGACTGATGCAGAGATGTTCTTGGGTGGAGACAGGATCTCTGTGGAAAACACAACCACAGGATTAGTAGAATAATTGATGACAGTTCATCGGGAAGGTCTGACGTGTGCTCTCCATAACCTCAAAGCTAAACGTGAACTTGAACTGTCAGTTCACTAAATTACACAGATGACTTAATGAGGTGTCGGACCACCACATCCCGTCAGAACAGCTTCAATCCTCCTTGGCATTGATTCTCTAAGTCTCTGAACCCTACTGAAGGAATGAACACCATTCTTCAAAAGATATGTTTTGTTTTGATGATGGAGAGCCCCATCTAACCCGCTTTTTCAAAATCTCCCATAGGTGTTCAGTTGTGTCGACATCTGGTGACTGTGAAAACTATAGGATAAAGGTGATCACTCTGCACAACTTTGGATTGATTTGCAGTGACCTTTCCCGCTTAGTGGATCATTTATTCATTTCTTCAGGTTTTCTCCATCCATCCGTGTGTTGACCCAACCCCAAACTAAACTAACAAGGTGCCAGTCAGCTTTCCATCAGTCTACTGACACACCGGATAATCTATACAACCTCTTGATTGGGAAAATAGGCACACAGCTTTGTAATCTCTGAGGATGTTCAACAGCACACTTGTAGGGCCGCTTATAGGAACATATTAGAACCTGTTTCGGAGTAGGCTGTTGGTTTATTATATCATTTCAAAATTACCATTCCCCCACAAGTGATGAAACAATACAATGTAGTGCTGCTATAACATACAGACAGCATGTTGGGCATTTGTTACTATTTATCTGACAAAACACTACTTTTAAAAGACAGACACACACATTAAACACACATTAAATTTCTATGTGTTATTGTTTTTTGTATTCTGCAGTGCTATTGTTGTCATATATTCAGCAGCATCTCAATAGCAGTGTTTGTCATGGAGTCTTACCTATCGCTTCTATGTCGTACGCGTCGCTATAGAGTATCCAAGTGTCATTCAGGGTTATGTTGAGCTGGAGGACTACGAAAGGATCACGTATCTCGGGCAGAGTCGAACTCCATGATCCAGATCTTTCCTCTGACGAATAGCTCAGAGATTGAGATTCATCGTCACACACACTGGATGAATAGAGAGAGGAAGAGATACACACTCAAAACATTTGATCTATTTTGATGTGCCGCGATTGTAAGCATGTCAATTTTCGCTGCAACGTACCTGATACTGACGAAGAGCTGGGATTGATACGGCAAAGTGAGGAATGACCAGGAGCAGTTGAGCGTATTTACTGGGTGAAACAGGCAGCGAACGTTATCAAGCACCGAAGTATTCTTTACATGATACCCCCCTGAACTCTCTGCGTGGCGCTGAAAAGTTTCACAAAAACAAACATGAGAGATCAGAGGTCGAAAATTTAAATCTGTACTCAAGCTGCTTCAAGAACATTTTATTCTCACGCCGAGGATTGAATCTTGACAGACATCTGGACTGTAGGCCTCCGTCTCTGTGAAAACAGCACATGCATACGTCGAGTTACAGCGGGGCAGAAAGCACTGTGGGTCATCTTCAATAAAACATGCACAGAGCTACGTGTGTGAGCATCAGTGCAAGATCGTGTTATCAGTGTCTTTAGCTTAATTAGGAAGGTGGAGGAAGCTGTTTTTTTTTTTTGTTCTGTGCACAAGGAAGGAAGAAATAAACTGCAACACCACCCTGATGCGAGCGAGATAGGCTACAGTGACTAATGCAGCACTACAGAGGAGGACATGTCTAAGTTTGGAGATGTGGGGTCCATAAAGTTATATTCAGAGTGTGTGCATGCCAAAGGTTACCTACCGCTGTGTGACGGCCACAAAACCAGCAAACTGGACCAAATTAGTGGATGCAGAGAAACCAGCTTCATAGCCAACCTAGAGGTTTTAAACACACACACACACACACACATATACATACACACACATACATGCCTGAGCACACATTGTCTGTTCACAGATAAATGA
>JAOXYL010000071.1:18428121-18440223 GCA_028564955.1 Terapon puta
GAGGTTGATCACAGGTTTTGCAGGTGGATCATGTTTAATAAAAGTGATCCAACAAAACGTCTCATAATTCAGTATCTTGAAAACACTGTTCAGACATGTTTTAATGATTTCTAACAGATCTTATTGATTTTTAACAGGTTTTGCAGTTTCATTTTACTGTTTTTAACTCATCTCATCAGACTATCTCAGGTTTACAGGATTTTAACAAGTTTACAGATTCATAATGTGGTTTGCTGATTTCTGACAGGTCTAACAGTTTCTAACAGCTTTTACAGGATTTTGACAGCCTCATTTATTTTTTAAATATTTATTATATTTCTAGATGTTTACAGGTTTCCAAGAAAGATTTAATGTTTTCTAAGAACATTTTATTGGTTGATCACAGGTTTTGTTGATGGTTCATGTCTCATTATTCAGGATCCTAAAAACTTTGGTATTGTTTTCATGACATTGATTTCTAAAATGTTAATGTCATTTTACGTGTTTGACATTTTTTCAGGTCCATCATATGTTTGCTGATCTCTCAGGTTTTACAGGATTATAACAGCCTTATTTATTTATAATATACACATTTATACAATGTTTTTTTCTTATTTCTAACATGTTTACAGATTTTTGAGACAGATTTAATGTTTTCCAAGAAATTTCTATGACTTTCTAACAAGTTTTATTGATCTCTAACAGGTTTCACAGGTGTGCACAGACATTTTATCTGTTTTTGTCAGGTTTTTTAATCCCCTTTTGATAATTGAAGAAACATATTTATTTCCTGCATGTTTCACTGGTTTTGTAACAGGTTTTCTGCTGTATGAGAGACATTACTGGTTTCTTTTATGTCTAAGAGGTTCAGTAGTTTTTAAAAAAAAAAAAAAACAGCAGTCTATACACAGTTTTACTGAAGTTAAAGAGTTTTAATGGTTCATGTTAAATAAAACAACAAAATGTCTAATTATTCAGTTTCCTGAAAACACTGTGATATAAATGTTTTTCATCTTGAAAACCGTTCAGAAACTGTCCTTGTTTATAAAAGGTTTCATTAATTTCTAAGAGGTTCATTATATTATAAACGATTGACTGGTTTCTAAGATTTTTCTCTAGTTGTTAAAACATTTCAGCTCTCACTGAGTTTTTTCTTCATTTTTTATAGTGACCCTCTTCTACATCAATCAAACCTCTCATAAACTTTGCAGCAGGTTCCAACAATTTTCATCACATGGTTCATCACATGTTTACTGATCCCTGTGTTAAAAGGCTTATTTATTCATAAAATGTTTCTCTTACTTTTAACATGTTTACAGGTGTCTCAGAAGATTTATTGATTTCTTACAGGTTTCACGGTTTTATAACAAGTTTCAGGTTCACGGCATGTTAACTGGTTTCTAACAGGTTTCACCAGTGTTTCTCAATCACACAGGTTTCTAAGAGGTTTTATACTTCTCTCACAGACTTAACTGAGTTGTACTGTTATTACAGGGAACTTCATTCATTTCTTATTTGATCATGTTTACAGGTTTCAAAGAAAGATTTAACGTTTTTGAAAAACTTTTTATTGGTTGATCACAGGTTTTGTTGGTAGTTCATGTTTAATAAAAGTGATCTAACAAAACGCCTCATTATTCAGGATCCTAAAAAGTTTGGTACTGTTTTTTTGAAACTGATTTCTTAAAAGGTTTACAGGTTTTCAAGAGTTTCATTCATTTTAATGTGTTTCACATGATTATAACATTTTTTCAGGTTCATCATATGTTTGCTGATCTCTCACAAGTTTTTAGGCCTTTAACAGCCTTATTTATTTATAATATACAGATTCTCTTATTTTAAGCATGTTGATAGGTTTCCAAGAAAGATTTAATGTTTTCTAAGAACTTTTTATTGACGTCTAACAAGTTTTATTGACTATAGGTTACAGGTTTTATAGCTTTTTGAAAGACTTTTAAGAAACATTTATTCATTTCTTACAGATCTCACTTGTTTTATGAGAGGTTTACTGATGCAAAACAGTTTTTATGGTTCACGTTTTATAAAAGTAATCCAACAAAATGTGTCATTATTCAATATCTTAAAAACTTTGGTATTCTTACTTTAATGCTGATTTCTAAGACTTTTCCAGGTTTTAAAGAAGATGTAAGTTTTTAACATATTTCATACATTTCCTTTTTGTTTGTTTGTTTGTTTGTTTACTAATTTCTCACAGCTTTTGCAGTTTTCCAAAGAAAACTACGGCTTATTAACAGTTCCACACATTTATTACAACTTTAATGGATTCAACAGGTCTTCATTTTGTCAGTCACTGTGTTCTGTTTATCTTCCTCCTCCTCCTCCTCCTCCTGCTTCTTCTCTTTCTCTTTGTCACTCAGGTTTCCTCAGCCGTCAGACCTCTCCCACCCGGATTTCAGTGTCTCATCGTCCACAATGAAGTTTCTGAGCCTGTCTTTCTTCACCCCCCTTCACCTTTCTATGCCATCATATCATCGTGTGAATCCCTCCAGGTCACTGTGATGAAGAGGAGGAGTTTAAGTCTTTGTAAACAAATTGTACCGATAGTACTTTTTTTTCTTTGCACTCGACATCCATTGCACATCTGTCCGTCCTGGGAGAGGGATCCCTCCTCTGTTGCTGTCCCTGAAGGTTTCTTCCATTTCCCCCCCCTTTGATAGGGTTTTCTCAATGGGAGTTTTTCCTCATCTGAGTCGAGGGTCTAAGGACAGAGGGTGCCGAGTGTTGCATGCACTGTAAAACTGTGATTTGCCAAACCTGCAAATAAAAACTGAATTAATTATAATTTAAATGCCATTTGGGTGGTTGCACTGGTTTATCATATGGCGTGACAGCGAGTAGCACCCACAGTAGTACACACAGGGGTGGAAAGACCACGGTGAAGGTTTATTGGAAATCAGAGTGAGCAGGCAGGATACACAGGTAGCAAAATGTTAGCAAACACAATACAACGTGCAAAGATCAAATTTACAACTGGAGACTGAAGTCTGCATCACACACTTTAACAAAGACTCTTATCATTTTAGTACAGTCCGCTCAGTTTATGTGAGTGCAGAAAATGGAGCACAACGTAAAACAAAATACATATTTTAAGACATTATAACATTAACTTTGTATTTGCTGAGACTTTGTCTGTGAACTCTGTGTTACGGCGGAGGTGAACGAAACAGTCTGTATGAAGTATGAAGTGAAAAGCCGCGGCATAAACATTGCAGGAGCTTCATCAGTGAACGGGTTACAGGTGTGCAGGTAGATTTTCAGGTGTGTAGGTAGACTGGATGCTGGAGGACAACGAAGGCTGAGCCCATGCAGGAAGAGAGGGAGCGGAGGTGACGCACAAGGAAGGGGTACACAACAGGTTCTACTAGCGCTGGAGGAGCTTCATGAAAAAGTCCTAGCAGTGTATGAATGGCTTCGCTGGTTTATTAGTACTTTATTTTTCAGCTTTGCAAGGATTTGATTTGATTACCTGACAGATGATGAAACTTCTTTACAAAAGGTCATTTTGGGGTTTTGACGCTCCACTTAGGAAGCCTCCTCACAAAATGGCAGCCCTGAAATGTACACACGTACAGCTAGGCATGTACATTACGGCTTGTTTCAGAGTTTAACAGAAGGGGTAAAGTTCGTCTGCACTCACCATAAACTCTCAAGATTTCAAGGATTTGATGTAATTCTGCAACAATTTACAACAGCAATCATTAGTAATGAAATTCTTAAATCCCAGGCTTCCAAAGCAAAAAAAAATTACAACTGAGACACTCAACAAGAAAAAATACATTAAGACATAAAAATTTAGATTAACATTTTTGATAAATAATAAACTAGACTAATCAAATAAATGAAATAATAAATAATGATAAATAAAATATAAGCTATAAACTAAGTATTATACAAGTAACATATATATAATAAAATATATACAATAGAAGTATATATGCAATAGAAGTGAAATGTGTTATTTAAAAATCACTCTAATGGGCACAGTTGCAGCATCCATGTGGCCACATGCTCTCCAGCATGACTGCTGAATTGGCACCACTTCTTTCCTGATCTTTGGAGTTAGAAAACATCTGACCATATTCTTCCAGCTGAATTCTCTCCAGATCCCGGAGCTAATGGACGTGCATGTGTTCTACAAAAACTCAGCCACTCTTTCTCAGTTATTTGTTCTTTCTATTCTTTTACGCATTTTTTTTTGGTATAAAGAAAGGAAGACTTTTTACATGACATCAAACTTCTATATAGGACTGAGTTTACTCAACATTTCTTACCTTCATAAGCTCTCTGAAATACCTCAACAACTTTATAATCAGTGTCAGTTTTTATGTCCTTCTCATAATAGCCCTTATATGCGTTTTGCGATATTGTTTGTGTTTATCTAATTCAAATTTCTCCTTCAACTTCTCAAAGCTCTGCAGCTTACCCTGTTCAACCATTGAACATATTGATACATTCCCTTTTTTCTCCCATTGTTTAAAACCTTTATCATTTATCCCAGGTATAAATCGTCAAACACAAACCCACTCAAAATCTTTATCTCTTCCTCCAGTTTATACCTTCTAATAACAGTGTTCCATATTTCCATCGTAGTTTTGGTTATTGGATCCAGTTGGTTACCTAATTTTACCAGAAGGCCTTTATGTGGTATCACATTTCGTACTTCAGCATCCATCAGCTCTATTTCTATACTTTTCCATCTTGAAAAATACTCATTGTTACACCAGTATACCAGGGTGTGATTTGTGCAGCACAGAAATACTCCTCAGAGTTTTGTATCTTGTTCTAGGTTTCTTTTCTCCCCATATAAACCTTGATAACTACCTTTCCCACTTCATAAACTTTTTTAGTGCGATCGTTACCGGCAGAGTCTGAAACAAGTATACCAATTGTCTTAATTATCTCTATCTATAATTTATTTTCATGTGTAACTGTTATTTCAGTATGACAGAAACATACAACAAATAAAACTATACCAGCATGTGCTTTATTAAGGTGTTGTACATAGATCTTTATATGGGTCTTTGTTCCCCATATTCTTCATATAACATACACCTGTTTTATTTTTGTGTTCCTATTTATACTTTCTATGTACTTATATATTTTTTCAATATCACAAATTTTAGAAATGTATCCAGGAGGCAGATAGTGAGAAATAAGCAGATATACAGAAAATAGAAACAGAAAATTACTGCAAAAACTCCACTACTAAATATATTCTATTATAATTTGTGTTTAAAAAAACAACAACTCAGAGACCTGATTTTTCAGTGAGGCAGACACCTTCAACAGGTTTAACTTTGTTTTTTTACATTTCAAATTGACATGCGTATTTGCATACTTAACATTTCTTGATCTGTAGACATGGTCTAATTTGAGATTCCATATGTGAACCTGTATGTTACTGTCATAAAGACAGAAAAAATATTTTTGGCCTTTTAAATCACCACACAGGAGAATGCACATTTAACAATGAGTTTGCTCTCTACAGGCTTTTTCTCAGCCTTAAAACACAAGACGATGCTGCTGCCTCCGTCTCTCCGGATCATCAGGACACTGATCGCTGATCGTCTCACTCCTCACTGTGACGTAGATCACGCGAAGCTGATGAGAGAGGAACACCGACATCAGAGGTCATAAATCAATGATAAAAAAATACCAGAGGGCACTTCAGTCCTGTTAAAACCAGAGGTCGAGTGGATTCTTTCTCTGCTCAAAAGGAGATTATATGTCTCAGCTCAGATTTGAAAGTTCACTTGAGGATTGTAACAGCATAAACAGCAAAGAGTTCTCTGCCATTTATTCTGTCCATAGCCCCAGTTTGTGCCTCTGACACACAACACTGGTGATGTAATGGTTCTTTGAAATGAGAGCCAGTGATGTGCTGGCTTCAGTCACATTGATCTTGGAGCAGTAACAAAGAAAAAATTATCATTTCTTTAGTCTTCAAATGAGAGAACACTTTGAGATCAGATTTGATGTTACAGCAGACTGATAAATGAGGACCGCCGTCTCCACACATGTAATGCTGTTAGCTGTAATCTCACTTCCTGTTGACATAAACACAACAACATCAGTTATTTTCATATCAAGCCTCTGGCTCATCTGATTGGCTGGCTGTTCTTTCTCTCTATCTCTGTCTTCCTGTACAACCATGAAGCATGTCATCACTCTTCTCTCACAGCTTCACTGACTGCCGTTTTCAAGGAAATACTGGATCTTTGCTTTGATACTAAACATGTTTTTTAATATCCTACTGAAACCAGCATTGGCTTTTTTCAACCCTCTACTGACCTCAGAGTTTCCAGTCTGTAGTATCGACTGTCCACAAACTCAGACAGCAGCTTTGCTCCTGAATTCAGCAGCTTGTTGTTACCCAGCTCCAGCTCTCTCAGGTAGGAGGGGTTGGACCTCAGAGCCGAGGCCAAAGAAGCACAGCTCACATTTGACAGTTTGCACCGACTCAGTCTGAATAAAGAATATCAGATGTAACTTTAGAAAACAGTGCTCCGCGTTTGCTTCCTCGATTGGTATTTTAGCATCAACTAACAATTAACACTGTGGATCTGAATAATATCCACCTCATGTCTGCAGTTTAGAGGTACCACAACTCTCATTATATTAAGGTCATAACAGAAGTAAAACAAGTTTTAAAAAAAAGTGACCTCAGAGTCTCCAGCCAACAGTGTGGACTCTCCAGAAAACCACACAGCAGCTTCACTCCTGAGTCCTTCAGGTCATTTTCACTCAGCTCCAGCTCTCTCAGGTGGGAGGGATTTTTCTGCAGAGCTGAGGCCAGATAGTCACAGCTGATCTCTGACAAACTACAGCAGCTCAGTCTGAATAAAGAATAAATGAAAAATCCATTTATAATCCATTAAGTGAAGCCTAAAGGGAATTAATGAATTTTGTGAAAGATCAGTATCATTGATTACATTATTAGTTAAATGTGAAAACACATTTATGTGTTTGAAAAACAGAAATATTGCTACCTCTGCAACTAAACTTTATTCATTTAAAACAAATATCACTGCAGACTATCTTCTGTATAGAGATGACCATTTACCAAAAATTACATTAAGTTTCTTTAAGTGTCCTAACAGTGGACACTTTCTATACTTTGTTTAATAAGCAGAAGTCTTTTGTGACTGCAGACATTTAGTAGAGGAAAAGTGAAAATATGAAGACAAGGGAATTGACAATGTTATGATTGCATGTTATGTTTGAGTGTAAGTTAAATTGTCCATTAAACACCTAAGATAAAGAGTATTATCAGAGGGTCAGTGAACAGACCTCAGACTCTCCAGTCTGCAGAGTGGACTCTCCAGAAAATAACACAGCTTCTTCACTCCTGAATCCTGCAGCTTGTTTTGCTTCAGCTCCAGTTCTCTCAGATAGAGGGGGTTTGACTTCAGAGCCAAGGCCAAAGAAGCACAGCTGACCTCTGACAAACTGCAGCGCCTCAGTCTAATGAAAGAAGAAATGATATAACTTTAGGAAGATAATGCTCGTGCTTGAAATCATTCAGTGTTTAATAATCAGTTAAGAGCTGAAGTGTGAAAAATGGAAACTTCAAACACCTGAACCCAAGAGGATGCAGGTTCAAAACTGTAAGGTACAATGAGTAATAAAGAGCTCTCATTAATCTCATTTATGATAGCGTGCAGCTGCTTTAATAAATATGTCATCACTTCACTTCTCAAACTCTGCCAGGTTCATCAGTGGCTCCTTATACATTGTGCAGCCAAAACAGAAATAAAAGCCCAAAGAAATTGTTTTTCTTTGTTATATACAGGCTTTACCTTTTACCACAGAAATAGACTAAACCACTGAAGAGGAAAATATACTTTAGCATTGAGATACTCAGCATGGGTCAGTAATATCCACCTCATGTCTGCAGTTTAGAGTCATCACGACTTTCAAATTCATCTCGTAAAAAGTTTCTGACCTCAGAGTCTCCAGCCAACAGTGTGGACTCTCCAGAAAACCACACAGCAGCTGCACTCCGAAGTCCTTCAGGTCATTTTCACTCAGCTCCAGCTCTCTCAGGTGGGAGGGATTTGACTTCAGAGCCGAGACCAGAGAGTCACAGCCGATCTCTGACAACCTGCAGCACCTCAGTCTGAATAAAGAATAAATGTGTGAATAAACACCCATTTACAATCCAACCAGATCTGTTCAGGTTTTATAGGTGTAACCCGACATGCGTACGTCCTAATCAGTGAGCTTTTCCCTTGAACGAATATCACTGTGTTATTGTGGCTAATCATGTCAGCCTTCAACAGACATTTAAATTTATCAGATACTTTAGTTAAAACAAGCATAAGTCCAGATGATCTCCTAAATTCCTATGTGACCATTTACCAAATATAAAGACATGACTGCAGAATAACTTTAGTACAAGAACAATTGAAATATGAGCTGAAGTAAATGTACACCATCATGTCCGTGCATTATATATGAATGTAAGTTAAATAACTCATGAAACATATAAGATCTACAATAGTATCAGACAATCACTGAACTGACCCCAGACTCTCCAGTCGACAGTGTGGACTCTCCAGAAAATTACACAGCAGCCTCACTCCTGAATCCTTCAGATTATTGTAGCTCAGCTGCAGCTTTCTCACATAGAGCGGGATTGCCCTCAGAGCCGAGGCCAAATAAGCACAGCTGATCACTGACAAACTGCACCAGCTCAATCTGAATAAAGAATAATAATAATAAACCATGATAAGAATTCATTTATAATCCAGTCAGATGTATTCAGGTTTTAAATGCGTGACTCAACCTGACTAATGAATGAACTTTCCTCTAGAAGCACAGCTGATCTTTGACTGCAGCCACTCAATCTGAATGAATTAAGATAAAGATAGCCACAGGTGGAAATGAACAGGATCTGTGCAAATTGTAAGCACAGCCTGCGGATAAATTGTCACATTGTTGGCAAGTATCATTTTGCCTTTGTGTCCACATGGAAGGTGAATGATATGAATATGAATATCCTCAGGAAAATACATTTTTAAAACAATTTTTAAACACTTTCTAACAACTGGAGACACTTACGGTATATCACATATGCATACTGAGGATTTTTTAAAAACTTGAAATGTTTACAACAGTAAAAATTATTTGTGAGAAAATTCTGAAAACAGTTCTGCTGGTTTTAGGTGTGTTGTTAAACATTTTCCTGAAATTTGTATGAAAAGGGATGAACTAGGACATGTTGGGCATACAGTAAAAATTACAGCAAGATACTGAATGTCACTGTGGTTTCACTGTTTGGCTAACCTAAACACTATTTAAAAAGTTTGATATCTAGTATCCAAGAAATGTCTGTGTCAAGTTTGTAAACTGTAACGTCTCGGTTTCTCCATTAGTCTTGTTTTGTACGGTTTTAGTTTTTAGTCTTGCATGCCTTTCACTTCACTTCCTGTGTGATTACCAGCACTGTCTTAATTTTTTTTTTTTACCTTTTCTCCAGTAGATTTGTCTCTGAGTGTCTGAAGGTACAGAGTGGTGTTTGTTATTCTCAACCTGTTGTCTGTGTTGTGCTTTTCAGTCCCATCACCTGTTTTTCACCCATTCACCACACGTGTAAGATCTACAGTAGCATCAGAGTCACTGAACTTACCTCACAGTCTCCAGTCTACAGTGTGGACTCGACAGAAAACTACACAGCAGCTTCACTCCTGAATCCTTCAGATTGTTGTAGCTCAGTTGCAGCTTTCTCAGGCAGTAGGGGTTTAACTTCAGAGCCGAGGCCAATGATGTACAGCCGATCTCTGACAAATTGCAGTACCTCAATCTGAATAATGAACAATAATGATAATAATCATCATACATTTTCTTTATATAGCACTTTTAAAAGCACTTGGTTACAAAGCACTTAACATACAGGTTATAATACACACATACAATGCAGAATCCAAAATAAAAACGAACACATACATACACATGAATATGAATGATGCACAGACAATCATCGAGAGCCCAAGGTCAGAGTTGAACTACAAGGAGGGAGTCATGGGAAGACTAACCTAAAGAGGTGGGTTTTTAAGAGCCGTTTAAAACAAAGGACAGATTCTGCAGATCTGATTGTCTGTTCCACAGTCGAGGAACTGCAACCTCAAAGGTGCGGAAAAGATTGAGAAGTTCCATGTGTTTCACTGATAGTAAAGGTTTACATTTTGCAATTTTTCTTTCTTCTTTCTTTTTCCTCATTATTCTCGTTTATGACAATGTGCTGCTGCTAAATTGTGACTTCACCTCTTAAACGCTGCCCGCACCATCAGTAGCTCCATCTTTATGAGTTCTTGTTTGGACAGATTAAATATCCCAGAGTCCTCAAATATGCCAAAAATGTCATATGAATTTAAGAAACGTTTTAAAAGGCCTCTACAGTGTTTTTTTTGTAGGAATAGTGAAGTTATAAAATCTATACATAACATTAACATCTTCAGTTTAATGGTGGCAGTAGCTCCGTCTCTGGGGATTTGTGGGGATGTGTGGACTGTAGAGGTGCCACTCTAAACCAAAGTGAAAACATTATTTTCTTCTGGATGAATAAAATATTTATTTATTTTAATTTCTAACCTATTCAGTCTCTGCATCATATAGCTTCATAAAAGTGTTGGGAAAAAACAAATTAATAAATGAATATATGTGTGATAGCAGAAACTGAGATTTATTTATTCATATGAAAATCAGTTTTAACATCATATCAATCTCAGCAAAGAAGTAAAATAAATAAATAAATAAAGGTGTCTGACCTCAGAATCTCCACCTCACAGTGTGGACTCTCCAGAAAACTGCACAGCTTCTTCACTCCTGTGTCCTTCAGGTCATTTTCACTCAGCTCCAGCTCCCTCAGGTGGGAGGGATTTGACTTCAGAGCCGAGGCCAGAGAAGCACAGCTGATCTCTGACAAACTGCAGCTCCTCAATCTGAATAAAGAGTAAATGGTGTGAATAAAAATCAATTTACAATCCAAATAAATGTCTTTAAACCTCATAAAATTTTCATTTACTTTTAGAGATCTCAGTTTATCAGAATGCCACACCTTCTGGCATGTTCAAATGAGCAGAACGCGAGAAACTGACTTCACTAAGCTTCTTAACAAAAGATGCATAAATAGATAAAAAATAAAATTTCTGAAATATGAAAAAGTTACATTCATACCGTGAGTGTGATTTGCTAGGGAGCATATATTTTTTAAAAAACATATACACTCACTTAATCCTAATCACAACTGTTATGACTTGTCTTGCCTGCTGTCTGCTGCTGTTTATTCCTCTGGTTCTGTTTGTGCACGTCACAGTTTCTAATTTAATCTTTGCATTCATGTCTTTCTTTTTGTTATCTAACCTGCTGCTCTTTCTCTGTTTATAAAGAAGTTCAAATTGCCTACAGTCTGTTTTTAGGTAACCCTAACCCTTCATAATCCTCACACACTCCACAGTCTGACTGACTAATTGATCACAATGTGAGTGTGGAGAAACTAAAAACATTTAATTTCTCTATCAATTTTTCAGGCATTTAAACAGACATATTTGTGCTTACGCAAACCCCCAAATTTTTTAACTGACCTCAGAATTTCCACTTTACAGTTTGGACTCTCCAGTCCAGCAGACAGCAGTTTAAATCCTGAATCCTGCAGTCTGTTGTTACTCAGGTCCAGCTCTCTCAGATGGGAGGGGTTGGACTTCAGAGCCGAGGCCACAACTTCACAGTGAATCTTTGAGAGTCCACAGCCAGAAAGTCTGTCATGACATTTACATAGAAAAATATGTTATTATTGTAGGGGCCAACATGTGTGTGTGCATAACATACCTTGTACTTCCGGTAATTAGCACAGGAGGTAGAGTCGCACCTTTTTTTTACCTGTGCACTTAGTGACGGAAGTTTTTTTGGAACAAAGCGGGTGACAGGCTGCAATATTTTCTGTTGACCATGCTCCTTAATCTGTTGTTATTCATCATATCATATCATAAACTTATACCTTGGACTTTGAAATTTCTTTTTGGACACTGATCAGCTCCTGAAACTCCAGGCCTGCCTTAAAGATATAAAGGCCTGGATGACAAGAAACTTCCTTCTGTTGAA
>JAOXYL010000071.1:18440323-18461258 GCA_028564955.1 Terapon puta
AAAAAGACACTTTATGTTTATGTCATGCATTTGTTGATAAAAGATTTGATAACATTTCCTGTTTTTAACATCTGCTCTTTACATCAGTGGTTCACCTCATGCTATGGTTTGGGCGAGAGGCATGGTGAACCATGGACTGCTTTCTAGTCAATCACAGGGCCAAGATAAAGAGTGAGACAACCACTCACACTCACATTCACACCTACGGGAAAATAAAATTAATCACTCAACCTCTCTTTAAGTTCTGAGAAGAAGCTGGAGGGCCCCAGCCACCCGGTGAGTTCGAACAAAGAACCCCACTTACTGTGAGCCAGCGCTGATGCAATGGTGGACAAACAACTACACTCTACACTGATTCATAATTCTGGCAACATCTGGACTTACACTGCCTTCCTGCAGTTCCTTACAGCTGGAATCAGCCTCTGTCGTCCTTCTTCTGATGCGTTGTACTTTTGCAGGTCCAGTTCATCTAGAACCTCCTCTGACATCTGCAGCATGTAGGCCAGAGCTGAGCAGTGGATCACAAAGAGTTTCTTCTTTGATCTTTTCCCTGTCTTCAGGTATAGTTTGATCTCCTTATGTACTGAGTGGTCCTTCATCTCCATCAGACAGTGGAAGATGTTGATGCTTCTGTCAGGAGAGATCTCATTGCTGTTCACCTCCCTCAGGTTGTTTATGGCTCTCTGGACGCTTCCTGAACTGGTGTTTGTCTGACCCAGCAGGCCTCCTAAGATTTTCTGGTTGGACTCCAGAGAGAGGCCATGAAGAAAACGAACAAACAGATCCAGGTGGCCATTTTTACTTTTAAGGGATTTCTCCATGGCGGCCTTGAGAAACATATCCAGAGATGGCCAACTGTTTTCATACTGCACGTTTCCAAGGAAAGTCTCCAGCATGTCTGTTTTCCTGTTAGTGAAATTGTGATAAATGTAGACTGCAGCCAGAAACTCCTGAATGCTCAGGTGAACAAAGCAGTAGGCTGTTTTCTGGAAGAACACAGACTCTAGTTTGAAGATCACTTTACAAACTCCTGAGTACACCAGGGCCTCTGTGATATTAAGACCAGCCTCCTCCAGGTCTTCTTGGTAGAAAATTATGTTTCCTTTCTTCAAATGTTCAAACGCCAGCCTCCCCAGCTTCAGAAGAATGTCCCTGCCAGCCTCAGTCAGCTCTTGTGGACTCATCTCATGCCCCCCATCATACTTCTGGTTCTTCGTCTTTATCTGAACCAGCAGGAAGTACAAGTACAGTTCAGTCAGGGTCTTGGGCAGCTCTTCTTTCTGGTCTGTGGTCAACATGTGGTCCAGAACTGTAGCAGTGATCCAGCAGAAGACTGGGATTAGACACATTACGTGGAGAGTCTTGGATGTCTTGATGTGTGAAATGATTCTGCTGGACAGCTCTTTATCGCTGAATTTCCTCCTGAAGTACTCCTCTTTCTGAGCATCAGTAAAGCCTCGTATTTCTGTTACCCTATCAACACATTCAGGAGGGATCTGATCGATTGCTGCAGGGCGGGAGGTTATCCAGATGAGAGCTGAGGGGAGCAGATTCCCCTCGATGAGGTTCATCAACAGGACACTGACTGATGAAATCTGTGTGACATCAGACACAACCTCATTGTTCTCAAAATCCAGTGAAAGTCTGCTTTCGTCCAGGCCATCGAAGATGATCAAAGGTTTATAGACAGCGAGCATCTCTGCTGTGATCTTTTGCAATGTTGGGTGGAAAACATGGAGGAGCGTAAGAAGACTGTACCGCTCATATTTGATTAAGTTCAGCTCTCTGAATGAAAGCAGAATCACCAGGCCGATGTCTTGGTTTTCCAACCCCTCCGCCCAGTCCAGAGTGAACTTTTTCACTGTGTAGGTTTTTCCAATGCCAGCAACGCCATTCGTTACAACAAGTCTGATGTATGTCTGTTGGCCAGGTAAGGCCTTAAAGATGTTGTGACACTTGATTGGAGTGTCATGGAGTCTCTTGATTTCGGAGGCTATCTTAAGATGCCTCACCTCATGCTGGGTATTCATCTCCTCACTCTGTCCTTCCACGATGTAGAGTTCAGTGTAGATCCTGTTGAGGGGAGTTCCACTTCCCTCTGCATCAGTTCCTTCAGTCACACATTCACACCTCTTCTTCAGACTCATCTTATGTTCTTGTACAACCTGCACATCCCAATCTGTAAAGAAAGAGAAGAAAAGAGAAGAAAAAATGTAACACTAAAAAGAGAAAAATCTGCTCATTATTAAAGAAATAAGGAAACTCCAAACCAACAAATATACAAATAGTTGAACACAGACAGACTTTTAAATGTACAGCTTTCTCTCTAGTAACCATCAGAGATACATGAGTATCAGCTGGGGGCAGAGAGTGTTTTGTCAGCAGAGATCTTGACTAAAAATATTTCATTAACAAGAAGGATTTCAATTCATGCAAAGACAGAGAGCACTATCAGAGCACATATTGCATATACATTAATTTCTTAAAGGTTTTGTTGTTTCTCAAAGACATGGTGCAATCCAGATCTGTTTGCAGAAAAAACATTTTCAGTTGGACTTTATATATAATGATATATATAATTATCTTAAACGTCCATGCTGTGCGACACAACAAATGTATTGGAACAGCAGATAGTGTTTTCTGATATGACAACAGCAGCAGACAGTAAGACAGTGTTGTCTTACTTTGTTCAGGGCTGGTCTGACTGGCTGTCTGAAGTCCAGGTCTGGTCCTGGATTTTTCTCCACACTGGGGCCAAGATGAGTCTCCCAAAGTAAGCTGGTCACATTTCAGGGTGATACACTGTCTGCAGAACCAGTTTTCAAAGCCAGATGAGACTTGAGCCTTCATGACGTTCTGACATAAAGCACAGTTGCTCCTCCACAGAAACATCCCTCTTCTTCCTCTCTTTGTAAACACATGTATTTATTACTAAAATTATTTGTTGGTTATTATTGAAACCAATCAAGATTTGTCTGATGTTCTCTGGAAGCTCAGATGGTCACAGAGAAAAGTAATTGTTGTTACTTTTCTGTCTACATTTAGGATAAAGTAGGTCTGTGATGAAAATGATTGTTCCTTTCATTTTAAGTCTCCTTGATAAACAATAACTTAATGCTTTTCCTCTTTGGAAGTCTTATTAAACATTAGTGTATAGTATAGTTTGTTATTAATAGTGTAGTTTGAATATAGTAGTTAGGTTTGTATATAGTTTGTTAGGTGACTGCCTTGTTTTTATGTGAGTACTTTTGTCCTATTGTCCAGACATGGACTGGGTCATCACAGCAGCCCTGAAGATGACACAATCAGCATGTGAACATGGGGTGTGACTGACAGTGTTGTCTGAATACCCTGACTACACCTGATAGTATTATGTAAGCAGAGATATTAATGTGGTAGTATCTATATGTGGTCTATATTGATGGTGCAGAACGAACACCCATAGGCAGCATTCCCATAAAAGTTATAAAGGAGAAAAAGTGGTCAAATGTTTGATTCTTTTTTTAGAATATCTGAATTGTATTTGTGGCTTCATTTGTGTTTGTTGTCAGCTGTAGAAGCAGAGTAATAATGTTGGTTGAGTCCAGAATGACAGAGCACACATCATATCAGTTTACAGCAAAAACAGGATCTTACGTTGTGCTTGAGGGTCGAGGTTCATTACTGAAGTATGGAGGATTGTCCTTGGACCAGTCACTCCTCATAGACAGACAGCTGGATCCAGGAGACTCTGCTCTGTGTCTGTTGGACTGAACTCTGCAAACACAAAGATGTTTATATTCATATCATGTGAGTCCTTGATAGATTCTCCGATGATAAAATAATTTGGAAAGCTACAGGAACTACTGCTACTGTATTGTCCATTACTGGAGGGTTTAATGTTTGTATTAGTCCTTTTGGATTCCAGCTGAGTGACAGCTGTTAGAGAAACTTCTGTCTGAGTCCATGTTGGACTCAGAGAGAAGAGTATGGTAAAGATTGGAGTATCACACAAAATTGCACTTTGGTGTATGCATTGCATTCGATTTGAAAGCATAAAAGTTGTGTTATCTGCTCACATATTCATGCAGAAATGATTCACGTTGCAATCATTTCACAGATGGTTTGTTGAACCTTATTTATCAAACAAAAAATTGTAAATGTATAGATTAATTATATTAGAGTTATCTTGAAAATATGGAGATGCAAACCCAAACATCAACCAAAAAAACAAACAAACATGGCAATAAACGAGCAATGTATAATAATATAAATGAATTGGTCACAGTTTTCTTACGTTGTGCCTGAGGGTCGAGGTTCATTATGGAAGAATGGAGGACTCTCCTTGGACCAGTCACTCCTCATGGACAGACAGCTGGATGCTGGAGACTCTGCTCTGTGTCCCTCTTGATCCAAACAAACACTCATCCTCTGTCCTTAAGACGGCCTGAGAGGTAAAACAGTGACAAAAGGGGAAGCTAATTCAAGACCAAGAGAACACACATACACGGATTCACAGCAGACAGCAAGCTCTCTACCGTCACCTGTTTCCTAATTCAGCAAAGCAGATGAGTTAAAGATTCTAGGTTCATTCTAGCATTTCTTGTTGGATTAATACACATTCTGTATAGCTGTCCTTCCTTGTATTGATTCAAAATGGTGTATGACTTGACACTTTCACTTTTAATTTCCCTCCCCTACAGAGCCCCTAAAGGAGCAGGTGCAAACCCCCCAAAACTTTCATGCACAGGTATGATAACTATCTAGTGTGCACCAGAAATTTTCCATTGCTCTCAAGAAAGTTATCCAGTTTTTGCATGCTCTCAAGAAAGTTTATATTTTATCTTCAGAGCATGCGATGAGTTAACTACGGAGCCCCTAAGGGGACATGTTGCAAAAAAACACAAACGAAAACTTTACATTTCCGGTGCACACAGATAACTATCTCGTAAGCACAAGGAAGTTTCACATACTCGCGAGATTCTATTTCTACCACACTTGTTTCAGTTTCCAGAGTAGACAAGACCATTAAGCTCATCTTACAAAAGAGAATGACATTGAAGTTCAGATTCACAGCAATTGATTTGGCAGTTCAGAGGAAAGTGTACTGAACATGCTGAAAAACAGTTTACACTACATATTGATGTAAAATCATTTTAGGCAGATTTAAGCGTATATTTGTTTCTGATCTATATCTGGTCCAAAGTGGTGTAGATGTGAAAAAAGACAGTGACAGCGTGCGTAAATTAAGTTGAATTGGTGCATTACTCCATCCATAATTCATGAGTGCAGCATTTGTGTGTGTTATGTTCGTGCTTGTGTGTGTGGATTTTTTGCTGAAAAATATTAAATGTCAATATCTGTCATCTTTTAGTCACGGGAAAGTGTTTCTCTATTTTTCTGGAACAAATTGCTTACTATTCTACAGTTTACAATATCAATTCAAGCATCTAAAAACTATTACATATTTACTGCAGTGACACTAAGTGACCAAAAGAGGATGCTATTTATCAATCAAGAAACCCAGTAGTGCACCATAATAATTTACTACCTGCTATCATCAGGGCCGTCTGAACATCACAATAATAATTTCTTTGCTATATCCATTTACAAGTTGTACATGTATAAAAACAGCGTGAGACATAATGTGCCTGTTGTATCTCAGCATTTCTTATCTTAAATGAGGATTGTATATTTATGAACGCTTTATTTTCTTTTTCAGTGATGACTTAGCAAATGCAATCCATTGATGAAGCTCATGAGATGAAAACACTGGAGGAAAGTTCATTTTAAACTGAGATTATTTTTTAAATTAACTGTTTCTAAGATTGAGAATAAATGTAAAAGTTCAGCATGTATTTGTGAGTTTTGAACACATTTACAGTAGGCCTATGATTTTGTTATGATTTGTTCATTTCTATAAACGGTGAGTAAATGCTCTATGACACACTGAAATGTTTTTGTATGTGTTTGTTCACATATTGTATCAGTTACAACTGCAGTTTATATCAGTCATTCATTCCTTTGTATACCTTTTGTGGCTGCTTCTTAAGGAGAATTGAATACACAAGTGTGTAGTCAAGTCAGATCATTTTAGTTCTTTCATCATTGATGATTCATCAATCATTTTTCTTTACATAGCACAATATCACAAATCACAGTTTGCCTCAATGGGCTTTTCAATCTCTCTGTTCTCAATTCAGATGATAATCCTTTTACAGGAAAGGAATGGATGAAACCACTAATAGGAGCAACTGAAGAGGGCTCCTTCTCCCAGAACAGGCAAATATGTGATATACTACATAGGACCCGAGACCTGGAAGAGGCTCAGCATTGACCCAGGGGCTGAAACTCCTGTGGGAGGATGGTGCGGGGTCAAAGGTAAAATCCACCTTCAGTCTTCAGGGACAGTTTGCAGCCATGGTTTGGATCATGCATCAGACATTAGTGCCTTGCTCAGGGGCAGGAGGATTTCTCACACATATGTGTTCATCCAGTCTCCTCACAAACAGTGTGCAGTCAGCCTCTGCTGGGTTCGGTCCCCGGACCATCTGTGACCAACACTCATTTCTACTCTATTTTTCCATTGGATTCTATTTTTGTTCGCACGTCATTCTCACGTCTCCACCTGCTGAGGTCAATACAAACACTACAGGCTATTGGTTTCACCTGTCACATTGTATTAATCCACCAGGAACAAAGCAGGAAGTTGTTGCGGGCCATTTGGATGTAGCCCAGTCATGCTCTCCCTCTTTATTTCTCCTTTTGTCTTGACCTCTGGTTTTCCCACGATTGTTCAGCGGCAGGAAACTCAGCCTGTCTGAATATGAGGGAACCTGACCATCTGTAGGCCAGCGCACACACACACAAAGACTGGAGGTCTAACACTCACACATACGTATCACAAGTGTATCAGTGCCATCAAGGCTGATGAGGGGAGATTTTTATATGATGTGGTGTGATCAGGTAGAACTATAGCCAAAATAAAAGTAACTCAAAAATCTGTTGTGGACTGCTGTGCACAGACGTGAAAACTTTACTGGTGTCTGATTTATTGTTGCAGGTGAGAAACAAGACGATGAGAACAAACGGCAGCAGGATATGAAAGAAAAGAGGAGAGAGATGGTTTAAAAAGAGTTGTTTCCGTTTGATTCACGCGGTGACACACTGTCATTGTTTTGGTGGTGGACTCCTGCACACTGGAGGTTTGACTGCTGGCATTCAAGTTCATGGATGTTCACACAGCAGGGACGGTTATGAAAAGCATACTGACATTACAACTAAGACAGATTATCAGGCCAAACAAAAGAATATACATATATATGATAATAGTGTGTGAATATACATATGATAATAGTAGTGATGCGTTAATCGCAAACAAGACGGCTCTGTGAGATGGGTCTTTAACCCTGTAAAACCCAAATCACGAAATAATTGCCAGAACACACACATTTATTTTTTTGGTTATTTTGTATTTTCCAGCATTTTTGTTGTATAAATTAGGTCTTTCAAGGAAAAAAATATCACACTGCTCATGTGGAGGGCTGAAAAACTCATGTATCAAATATGATACATTGGCGTTATGGAGTTAAAGTAAACAATGGAAAAAAATCTTCTGCTTTTAATTTTTGTTGTTTATGCAAGACTGAATAATAGCATGATCCTCCTTTTGTTTCATGCAAACCAGAAATGTCTAACTATGGAGAAAGTGTTTTATATTTGATATCATATCATACAAATGAAATCAGTAACTGATTACCAAAATTATGTCTTTAGTAGTATAACACAGTTGGATGTTTTAGACTGGGTTTTTAAAAGCAAACTAAATGTTGAATGGAAATGATAAGGTTTAGTATAATTACTTTGAATAATTTAGATGATCTATGTACAAACTGTAGGTAAAAATCTTTTCAAATCTAGCTCCGTTATAAAAGTTAAATAAAGCTGGGCTTACCAAGTAAGTGAACTTCAGCCCAGTGAACTAAACACCAGACTGAAGACAAAAATGAACTGTTGGCAGTGAGTCTTTGGGACATTTCAGTCTGTGCTGAAGTTATGCACAGGCTGACACTGCCATGCATAGCACCTTCTGCTAACATGGATGAAAATGACTGAAGGTTGATAGGTAATAATTTTTTTTTTCAATGCATATTCTCACTTTGATTGTCAGTTTTCCGTGATTCTATTTGGATGGACAATACTGAGGGTGTTTAGAGGTGAGAGAGAAAAACGTTTCTCTAACTGGGTCACAATATTATTGTATTTGTATCACTCCTATGAGCCAACAACAGTCTGACTTTTACAACTTTGCTGATCTACTGTCTGTTTACACAGCACCATTATACCTGGTTCTCCATATCGTCCTTCACTGACTCGCCTTCATGTTGGTAAACTGATTTATTCAGTAGCTGCTCTGTGTTGGTGAGTGCCGAGCTGCTTGGGTGTTTGATTGTTTTAACTGCTTGTTTTTCCTAAAATGAGCTGCAGGAAGTCTTTCCTGTTTTGAATACACTATGAATAGAAGAGAAGTGTGTGTTTCGATGTGTGTGTGTGTGTGTGTTTGACGGTAGAGAGAGAAACAGAGAGCAACAAAGAAAGAGAAGGTAAGCTATATGAAAGGGTAACAGGTGACTTTTTATCACTGAGCACAATTTTCCCACACACGTCTCTGTATCCACAGAGCCACATGGTTACAGTGATGCACGGTTACTCACACAGTCAGTCCTTCATTGTGGTCCTGACTTACTGTATTCTTCCTTTTTGTCTCTCTCACAACTCTCCTCTTCATCCTCCTCCTCTCTGCTCCAGGAAACAGGACACAGTAAACTTCCAGCTTCTGTTTGTCTTGCTTCCATGTGGAAGTGGATATGTGGGAAACACTTTGTATGTGTGTGTCTGTGTGTGTACGCATTAAAGTGGTGGAAAAATGGACCTCCTGACCCCTTCATGCTCCCTTCCCTCTCACGTAGAGGAGGCAAACTGTTTATATCATTAGCATAAATCTAATCTTCACCCCCCCCCAAAGCACTGACACAAACACATCCACACATGCCCTCCCACACCCACAGCGCAGTTTCATTTCTCGACAGAACTCTGTTCAGGCTGCGGATCAGTGGAGTCAGATGGCAGGCGGCTGAGTGATTATGAATCAGTACAAGGGGAGACTGATGATAATAAAGATAAGGAGAACAAGACCCACAATGCCAACTCATTTCAACACTTTTTTTTTTCAAACAATCGGTATCCGCACAGCACAAACTCACAAGCACACCAAAGAAGAAATAAAGTGTTAGATTTTCAGCTGTGGACAACGTTGACAGCTGTTGGCTGGCAATTAAACCACAAATGAGATCAAATGGATTTGGTTTAGGCATGTTGTGCTTCCCATTCCTGCCCCTTTTCAATGTGTTTTCTTTGATAAAGTTGAAATGCCTTCATCTACCAACTCATTAGCCAGCTTAGTATACTGGAATTATTTGTTTAATTTTGGCCTTAGTGATATCTGTCTCACCCCCTGAGCATAAGCACAAGTCAGGAATTCACTTTTTCACTCAGGAAGCAGGAAATCTACTTAAGAAATTACATTTTCACAAATGAGGGTATTTTGAAAATTTTATTATAAACATCTATAACAGTGTACAACAATCACAGCAGAACAAAAGAAAAAAACTAAAAACACTATTTACAAGAGAATTACAGTGGGAGTCCTGGACCAGCAGACTGCTCTTTGCTCTCTCAGATACTTTGTGTAAAGTCAAAAGTCTTTAAACACACATATATATACACAGTATGTACATATATATACAACACAAACATACACTAGCTGGAATGTAAACTGGAGGACTCGGACTCTGTGGTCGTGGAGGCTCCGGGGCGTCTTCGTGGCAAAATTTTCAAGCTGGAGGCTCTGCTCAGTGTGAGAGCTCTGCGAGCTGAGCTCTTGAACCCGGCCCCCAGGAAGGCGTACAGCAGCGGGTTCAGGCAGCAGTGCGCGTACGCCATGGGCTCAGCCACCGCCAGCCACACGCTGAGGACGGCCTCCAGGCGGCAGTTGCGGGGCAGGACCTCCAGGCGCTGCAGAGCGTCCACAGAGATGCCCACTCCGTAGGGCAGCCAGCACACGAAGAAGCAGAGGACCAGTGCGATCGTGGTCCTGACTGCTCGGCGCTTCTGCCTCTGGCCCCCCAGAGGGCCTCGGGTCAGCCTGGTGACGATGACGCAGTAGCACACCAGGAGGACCAGACCAGGGATCACCAGACCCACCAGGACCAGCTGGATGTGGAAGACTGCAACCCAGAGAGGAGCGCTGTCTGCTGGGTAGAATCGCTGGCACAGAGTGGCTCCCTCTCCTCCTTCCTCAGTCCGGGCAAATATCAGGTCAGGCACTGCCAGAAGGCCAGCAGGTAACCAGGCACCTGGAGGGAGAGCAGGGGAAAAAAAGAAGTAAGGAACTGTGGGAGTCAGAAAGACAAAGGGCAGAGTCACAAAAGAGAAAACAGAGCAAAAACATCAACACTCACCCACATAAACCAGTTTGTGTGCCAGCAGCTGCCTCAGTTCACCGGTGTTGGTGTCAGTGGCTCGGACCACTGCCAGGTAGCGGTCCAGGCTGATGAATGCCAGAATGAGCACGCTGCCATAAAGGTTGACCGTGTAGATAACGTGCACGCCAACGCAGGTGGCTGCTCCGAAGCGCCAGTCAGCCATGGCTGCGTCCACGGCCCAAAACGGAAGTGCCAGAACGAAGAGGAGGTCAGCAGCCGAGAGGTGGAGGCGATACCGATCTGTGAGGCTGCATTTGGACCTGCAGGCAAACACGGAGAGCAAATCCAACCACTGAATTCCTTTCTTATTGGTTCTTATCGAGGACACAGATTCACTGGAGCTAAAGCTCATCAACCTGCAGACATCCTCTCACCTGCGTTGGCAGCCCAGCACGATGACAACCAGGCCATTTCCTGTGATGCCCAGAGTGAAGATTAGGGCGTAGACCACAGGCAAGAAGACCTGCTGAAGGTCAGCAATCATCACTTGCTCCACGTCACAGGGCTCCTCCAGATCTGCCCCCAGGTCACCAGAACCGGAACCAGAGCCAGTGTCGTTGTAGTCAATGACGATATACTGGAGACAGATAATGGATGATGATGATGATGATTAAGAGTGAAGTGTGAGAGAGGAAAAGAAAACAACTAATCCGAAACACAGATTTTCAAATTGATAACAAAGTGCTGACATTTGACTACACATCTCTTACCTCATAGTATGACATGACGGAGGCAGCCTCTTTCTCAGCCGAGTGAAGTGGAGACTTCTGTCCACAGGGGTTATATAGCTCTGTTCATGCTCCTCCTCCAAACACTCCAACACATCTGTGTTCCTGCCACTGAAACGTGTCTTCCTGTTTTCGAGGTGTCAGGTGGTGATAACGCTTCTATCACAGGATACTGTGTAGTGTGTGTGTGTGTGTGTGTGTGTGTGTGCCCTGCTTGAATTGTTTTGTCCCTGAGGCCTCTGTTTTGTGATAATCAGGACCTATTGGCGATGGGAAACCAGACAATATGTAATGTGTGTGTGTAACAGTGTCTCTCCAGACTCCATGCTCTGTTAAATCAGGACAAGCAGCATGAGTTCGCGCTCTCACCAGAGTGTGACCACGCTCGTCGTATTTGCGTCACCATCTTATACGATGCATGCAGGCATGTGTGCACGAACACGCATGAGAGGGAGACACAGACACAGGCAGAGGAGAAGGAATGTGGTATTCAACAAGTGAATGTGAGATAATTATCAGCTCTGTTGTGGTGAAGCTGTGAGACTCCTTCTGATCTTTCACTGTCAATGAACCATGAGAGTGTGTTTGTGATATTAGTGTGTCACCTTACTAAGAGCAAAACAACGGTAATGTTTCAATCCATCCCACTGTGGAGGTTGGAGTGTGCACCCAGACATTTACAATGTTAATATATTATAAATAAACTAAATAACATATTATATCATTAATTTATACATTTGTAAAGAAATTATTTTAACTGAATTTAAAGGATTATTATAAAACTGAAATTCAAAATAAATATCTGCCCTAACATTTTGGTACAATTGGGTGTAGTGGTTATCGCTGTCACCTCACAGCTAGAGGGTTCTGGGTTCAGTCTCCGAGTAGAGTCTACATGTTCTCCCTGCATGTCTGGGTTCTTAATTTTTACTCGAGCTTCCTCCCACAATCCAAAGACATGCAGGTTAAGTTAACTAACAACTCTAAATTGCCCCTAGGTGTGAATGTGAGTATGAGTGGTTGTCTGTCTCTCTGTGTCAGCCCTGTGACTGACCAGCTGTGGTCAGGTTAAAGCAGGTACAGAAGATGAATGAATGAATTCTGTCTTTGAATGAATAAATTGTAAGTGAATATTGAAACAAAGTTGGAAATCGTGGTAATTAAAACATGTTAAAAAGTAATTCGTTAATTAATCAAGTGATGTGTGTAAGACACACACATCACTTGATTAAATAACAAATTACTTTTTAACATGTTTTAATTACCACGATTTCCAAGTTTACAACATTTACAATTTCCATTTGATTTAAAGATGAAAACTGGACAAATTGGACAGCTGCTGTGTGTTGGTAGGAGTCAATCAGAGCTCATAGTGCTCTGTGGATGTTGTCACAAAATGGGAACTTGAAAAGCGGACAATGAGCAACACATGAACTGAGATGGATCACTACAGACAGACTCACTGACATCACATTTTGAAATGAATGAATAAAATACAGCACAGTGGTGTAGAGGTTAGCACAGAGGATCCTGGATTCAGTCCCTTCTGTGTGGAGTTTGCATGTTCTCCCTGTGCCTGTGTGGTTTCTCTCTGGGTTCTCCAGCTTCCTCCCACCATCCAAAGACATACAGGTTAACTGGTGTCTCTAAATTATCTACCTGTGAATGTGAATATGAGTGGTTATCTGTCCTTTAATGTCAGCCCTGCGACTGACTGGTGTCCAGTCCGGGGTGTACCCCGCCTCTCACTCAAGAGTAGCTGGGATAGACTCCAGCACCTTGTGACACAGGATACAGCAGATATAGAAAATGGATGGATGGATAATGAATAAATCAATCAAACTCAATTCAATCTGAATGAGATTTTATTGTTGTAAACATATTAACTGTCAGAATTGAACTCCGTATTATACATCCATGAGTGGGATGCAGACACGTTTCCTGGCAGTTCTGCCTGTAAACCCCCACCCTCCCAAAATGTGTTAATCCCATAAATAAACAGCAAGAAAATGCTGTCAAACCTTCACAACTGAGCCCTCAGTCCCTTGATATCTTTCTCATCTTCCCCACCCTTCCTCCACACTCACTGGTATCAGCAGAAACATCTCAAAAACAACACTGCTGTGTACAAACCCCTAAAATGGGGAACACTGGCTGAAAAACAGCCACATTTCTGGTTAATCCTCAAATAAATTATCCAAACAATTTGAGAAACCTGCTTATTGGAAACAACACCTGCACTGACATATAATTTTAAAGCAAACAATGTGAAGGCTCATAACAGGAAACACACAGGTGTAGATAACTCTTATCAATTAAAGGCTGCATTCTGGTTAGATGTGCTCTGGTAATCGAGCATGCCGACTCACTGAGACACTAAATGATCATTAATGTCAGTAATTACATCTGTGTTGTTCCTGCTGTCACACAAGAGGTGTTCTGGTAAAAGAAAAAAAGAGAGAAGGCAGCACATTCAATGGCTGGGGCAAACCTAACATATATACAGTGCTGATTCAATAAATAAGTGGCGCCACCATGTGGACTTTTAAGGTCCAACACTAGCTGATTTGTGAACTGAGAATGCTACAAAGTGGACGTTTTATTTACCATGTTTGCACAACATGGCTCCAGGAAACATTCACTCATGTTATTCAAGGTAAATGTAAACACAAGTGTTTTTAATTCTCACAAAAAGAAAAGATATACTGTGTCCCAAATCCACACTACCTACTAAAACACATACAGTATTTACTATACTCATCTTTAGACTTTGTAAATTTTCAACATACATTATTATTCCTACAACTGTGTACTAGCAGACTTCAGAACATCACTGCTAATTAAAGTTTTTTTCAGTTTTTGTATACAGCACTGGATACTTTTCCTTGGTGAATTGCACTTTGGAACAAAAGTGCACTTTAAAAAAAAGAAAAGAAAAAGAAGAACATCCAACTTAAAACCTGCTTTGACTTAGTATGTAGTGTTAAAATTGGGACTCAGCTATACCCTAATCACTGAAAGTGTTCCTATTTGTCTGCTGGTGATGGAAACGTTAAACCTGTCATAAAAACAACATTAATTTAAAAAAGCACACAACACTCGTTTATTCACAGTTACCCTGCTATATGAAGGTTAAAATAAATACCACTCTGAAACTAAAGAAAAAATAAATAATACTTCGACTCCAACGAACAAATGTACAACTCCAGGTAAAAGGCGGCGAACGTTTGTAGACTGTTGGTCAGAACAGAATAACGTTATGATGGTCAACAAAACAACACCACTCCTGAATATTTTATACCGTACTTGAACTGCAGCTTCAAAAAAAAAACCCAGAGTCACCTCACTAACGCGTTTCTCTGAAAATCACGCTGCTGTTGCTGCGCAACTGGGAAAGCAAGTTTCTGAATTCATCCCTCTTCTTGTGCGCTTTTTTATTGGGCAGGACCTCATTTGGCTTAGTGGTTTCCATGGTGACTGTTGAGGGAATCACCTCGATTGTTTCGAAGTTGGACTCTGCTCGATCTTCAATTTCGCAATCGTCATGGGCCTCAAAATCAGGACTGCTACTGTGACCCTCGGCTGGGTGGAGACCGTTTTCAGCACAGTTGAGCACATCACTGCTGAGACGCTGGAGGCTGACGCGCAGCTGCTTAGTGACGCGGGGACCCTGAGGTCCATCTCTCATCCTCTTCCTCGGGTTCCTATTCCTCTGCTTTTTCACAGGCACTCTGACTCTCCGCCTAAGGTTCCTTGACATAAAAATACACCACGTTTTAATCATTTTTTGATGTAGACTAGGTCACTGATCTTGTTTGCTGCTTTAGGAAGTGTGTGTCATGTATACGGATTCATTACCTCTGAAGGAAAGTGTGTGGCCTTGGGCAGGCTGATGACTCTCCCATGTGTTGCTCAGTGCACTTCACGCCTTTCTTGACCTTGAGTCTTTTCTTAAGCACCTGCACATGAGTCAAAAGCTTCCTGGCAAAATAGAGAGGTGAGGTTAAAATCAGCGGATGGCATGTGGATTTTCACGGCCACTGGTGTACTCTTACTTTCTTGCATTCGGCATCCTTCTCGGCCTCCACTTCTTGATCAGGACCCACTGGTCACACGTCAGGGACTGTGGATCTGAAGAACAAACCAGAATGAGCAACATGTAAAGATGCGTCTGTATAATGAACAGACAAACTCACCAGTCAGTACTGTCCTTCTTCAACAGATGAGATCTGGGAAGCTCATGAATGTAGCCCTCATTTGTTTACTGTTTGAGTGGCTTATGACAACGTGTTTGGCAGTTTGCAAGGGGAGAGTTTATTAAAGTTTCAATTGAATTTTCCTAACACAATACAAGTGTTTCATCCCTCAGGTGTGGCCGACTTTCAGGGTGTGCAAAATAATGCAAGCCCTGAATGATCATGAGGTTGACATGAGGGTGTGAAAGAATACCTGGATGTAATGTCATATTTATTTGGAGCTAAATGCTTAAAAGGGACCGCGGACATAAAATTAACCTAAATATGTTTAAATCAAATCTGCATGGATCGATAACATGTTGGAAGGTACACGTGCTAATGTGTAATAATAATGTATAATAACAATATAATAGTTTTAATGGGCAGCAAGTGGTGTAGTGGTTAGCGCTGTCACCTCACAGCTAGAGGGTTCTGGGTTCAGTCTTCTGTGTGGAGTCTGCGTGTTCTCCCTGTGCCTGTGTGGGTTCTCTCTGGGTTCTCCAGCTTCCTCACACCATCCAAAGACATGCAGGTTAACTGGCGACTCTAAATTGCCCCTAGGTGTGAATGTGAGTGGTTTGTTTGTCCTTCAGTGTCAGCCCTCAGTCCAGGATGTGCCCCTGTTACACCCCTGCAACCCTGTGTGCTTTGTGTGATAAGCAGGTATAGAAAATGAATAAATAATAGCTTTAACCTTTGCAATACATTAATTTCTGTTTACTAGAGTTTGCTGTAGTGCCAGCCCACCCTCCCCCACAGACACTGTTCTCTCTTGTTGCACCAACAAAGAATAAGTAAACTCACCATTGTCTGAGAGTTTGTTTTTAATCGGCGCTTTCATCCTCTTTGCCCTCTGGTAGAGCTTCCGACAGGCTGAGCACAGGCCCTGCAGGGGCCTCGGTTTCTTGGGTTTCTTGTAGAGGATGGATGGACCGGAGGCGACGCTGCTGGCGACGGAGATGCAGTCCTCCTCTGACTCATCCACTCCTCTGTCAGCCACTTCTACGAACTTTGCTTTGTCATCCACTGAGACAGGTTTAGCTCTGTGTGTGGTGTCGATGATGTCGAGGATGTCACGGGCCTTATCTTCATCTGCATTAACTGCACTGTCGCAGGATTCGGCCTTCCGCAGTCCCGTCCGCCTTCTCTTGCAACTCAACTTGCGCTGGATAAGTTCTTCAACGGGGCTGGGACTCCTCTTGCGGGGCTTTGGTGTTCTGGGGGAGCGTCGGGCATCCATGGCTGTTTGCCACTTCAGACAATACTCAAACGACCTGTGACAGAGAGCAACAGAGACTAGTTGTGATAGAGCACCTGAGAAGTATGATGCACTGTAGCCGAGGTCACAGACTCAAAGCACTGCTTTATCACCTCACCTATAATATTCTACTCTTACGGATGATGTGCAAATGACCAGCTCCAAGGCGTCTGCCTCGTACCCGCCACCGGTGACAGGCCTGTGAACGTGAAGACAAAACAAAACAAAATTTAAATGAGCGACAATCACAACAGTGGAAAAGGGACACATACAGCACAGTATTTCAGAAATGTCAACTGTGATGTGCTTGTTGTGTCTCGCAGCAGCTCTGTACTGAAGGTTTGCTGTCGTCCGTGGTTATTTCATTACATCCCACCAATACACAAATATACACCATGTATACCCATTATGATATGGAAATCTGAAACTCAGAAGCCAGTTTTGCGATGCTTATTGTTTTAGATGCTGTTTCAGAGAAGTCAATTGTTAATTACTAACTTTTTTATTTTTTTAAAATAAATGACTGAGACATTTTTTAAGAAAAAGTGTCCAAATAATCTGAGCTCAGTCTCTCAGGTGTGAATATTTTCTGCTTTATTTAGTCCTGTGTGACAGTAAACTGTATGTTTGGTTTGGGGACAGAGCGCGACATTTGGGGACGTCTCCATTGTTCTCTTGGGAAACGGTGATCAACTTTTTTCAGCACTGTCAGGCATTTTACGGGCTAAACAACTAATCGATTAATCGAGAGGATAATGGACGGATTAATCGATGATGAAAACAAGTTCCCAAACTAAGTTGAATGGGCTCAAACCAGCAGAAAGACCGAGAAGTGGCCCCGTGTTTGTCCTGGACTGGTGACGCAGTTTGGACAACAAACATCAGTGTCGTCGAGTATCCTGCTGCTAAAAACAAACAAACAAACGACAACACACTGGAAGTGGCCACGCGTACTCTGCCTGCCGGTGACTGACTATTTAAAACTTACTCCGTCTCTGAAAAGTCACGGTTGTCGTGTTTGGACGAGTTCATAGCTGCTTTCCTGACATGTTAAAGCATCAAAAACTGGGTCTCTTACTCTCTGACAGACCGGCTCGCGCCCCGGTGAGCTCGCGGACTTCTGCCTCAGTTTAGGTTGGAACTCTCAGTCGAAGGCGCGCGCGCAACGGATGAGAGCTGATTGATTCTTCTTCTGTTGTTTTAAAAAGGCGAAGCATCAATGCCCCCTTCAGGACAAGAGCTGTAACAACAAGTTAACAATGAGTAAAGCAACGTAAGGGCGAAAAGTAGAAATTAAATATAAAATACGCAATATAATTATGTATTAAAATGAGGTAAGGTGACACTATATGAGGTCAATGCAGTCAGACTAAAACTGGCTTTGTATGGATGGGCCGGCTACAGGCCGTCTACAATTCTTAACACCACATTATCAAACATTCACTCTGTGTTTTGAATACAGACTGACAGCCGACCACAGTCTGTGGCTTTAACAGGTCATTCTCTCTCCTTTATGACACATGGCCCCTTAATATCATAATATAATGATAATATGCTGTATGTCAAAGAGATTGAATTAAAGTCAACTGACTGAGTGCTATTCACAGACTAGGTTAGCCTTGCCTGTGAATAGCATCAATTGATGAGCCCCTTGGATAAGGGGCAAAACGTCTCAGACATACACACAGTCCAGTTGACTTTGATTCAATCTCTTTGATATGCTTTGACCTGGACAAATGAGAATATGCACAGACAATATGCTGTATGATAATTATGTAAATTCATGGTTTGTTTATTCACAGGCACCTGAGCAACTGCAGCAGTGGAGCATCCTCATTATTCAGTCTTTATTTTCACCTGTTTTAAAATACACCAATTATCAAATTTTCATTTTATTCATATTTTTGTTTTTTTTATTTGCTTGTGTTTTTTCAGTTTTTACATGTTGAAAAGACCTTAAATAAACTAAAATGCATACAGTTTTAGGGCTCATTTTTGACACTGGGCACCTCTATGAGGTAGAGCCATAAAATTACAGAATAATATAGGACCCATATATATACTTTACATAAGTTATGGAATTCTTCTTTTTTTTCTTCTAAACAAAAGTGTTTAATCAGATTTCTGGAAAACAACTGTTAGTTATCCAATCCACTCTTTTAGACTGAATTACTGTCACTTCAGTGCCTTTACATAATCAAACATTGGATCACAAATCTAGAGAAACAGGCTTGGCATGAATGTTTCTGAGCACCGATTGTGAGAGGGATTATTTCCTCTCCATTTTAAAGTAAGTGCATAGACATGATCAGCAGGCACAGGGCATGTACAATCCTGTGTTGCACATAATGTACAATTTTGAGACAGCATTGCTGATGCTTTGTGCATTTACATGAAGTTTTAGACTATCTAGATTATTATACAAATGAATATTACTTCTTTCTGTGCTTAGTGAGATTGGGTCAGTGGCACAACATTTTTACACGTAAAATGAAGCAAAAGAATCTTTGAAACAGGACTAACTAAAGTAAGTTAAAGCAAAATACGATTGAAAGCTGCAGCCTCACAGCAAGCTGCCATCTTATTTCCATTCCCTCCTTCAGTGAACAGGCTTTTACCATCTCATATTTTCCCAGCCACAAGAATTTTATGTAAAACATCTGTTCTCACTACTACAGAGCAAGCTGCTTTTCTGTCCCAACACCCCCAGGCAAAACAAGAAACCCAAATCACAGACACAACAGGGTGAACCCCTTTCAACATATCATAACCCTATAGATGAAAAACAAACAAACCAATCAGCCATATATAGTATCAATATAACCCAGTCCACAAGTTAACATATACTTGAAACATTGATCTTAAGTAAATTATTAAGCAGACACAGAATGCTGCACTGTGAATGTAAATGAGAACAGGGACAAGTGGAAAGAACAGCAGGTACCCTTTTCAGACACCCACAGCACCCTTAGCAATAATTGATGCAGTTAACTGGATATTCAATGTTTTAATCTCTTTAGACATTTTTACATCAGCATGGAACTTGGAGGCAAGTGAAGTTGTGCCAGGGATCTCTGTTTACCACAAAACACTGACATTTCCCCTCTGAACTTTTCCCCGGTACATTTCTTTTATGAACGTAGTGCAATATATCAAATTACACAGTAACTAAATCACCCAATGTCCCATATTATTGACCAGTAACAGCTGTTGAGGACAGCCGTGCTCTTGCTTAAGCAAGGACTTTGAACACAAGCAGCTCTGCTAATTCACAGAAGAATTTAAACAACCCCGACAGAGTAACCTGAAGGGAGGTAACTGTAACTACGGGAGTGTTCATAGAACGGAGGCGTTTCTTAGTTTGTTTTGCCTTGCCCTTTTCCTCTGAGCCAGATTCATTCAGTTGGAGACTCGGAGGAAAGAGAGCGATGTGGAAAGGAGCTGTGTTTGTGTTCCTGCTGCTAAACCAGGGCATGCTGGTGGAAGGTGACGTAGATAAGACGAGGGGGTCTGTGGCAGAAAATTCCAAGCCGGAGAAGAAAGCGAAGACCGCAGAGACTGAAGCTGACAGCACCAATCTTGCAAGTGACGCCACTTCTTCAGGTTTCTTGGGCAACTTGCTGGTAGTACCTATGGATGGGAGTCACTGGGTGGGTGTCAAGGCCCTTGCCCAAGAAATGGGGCGGCGTGGACACCGGGTCACCGTGTTGATGCCAGAAGTCAGCATACGGATGGGTCCAGGGGAACACTACGACACTGTAACCTATCCTGTTCCTTATGACAAGGCTTACATCGACTCCGTCATGTCGACACACAAGGACATTTTACAAAGATCTTCACAGTCTTTCATGGAGAGAATGAAGAAACGATTTGCACAAATCCAGAAAATTACAGGGCTAATTCACACTGGTGCTGAGAGCCTACTGTTCAATGACAGTCTCATCTCGCAACTGGCACAGCAGGTGAGTGCAAATGCATAGATTCTGCATGTAACTGCATGTAAAATACACTCTGTATCGAATTATCGACGCATTTGTTGAAACCAAGTCTGTGGTGTGTTTACATTATTGTCTACAGCCTGTGTATGTACAGTAGCTGGGACTGTGACAGGAAGTGTTGTTGACTTGTTCTGTATACGTGACATCCACTGCACGTCTGTCCGTCCTGGGAGAGGGATCCCTCCTCTGTGGC
>JAOXYL010000071.1:18542663-18547663 GCA_028564955.1 Terapon puta
CCCATTTATGGATGCCTGAAAATCATTTCAGACCTACAACCAATAAAAACACTCACCTCCTCAATACAAGAAGATCTAATTCGGTTGAGGTGGGTCTCGACGGCCTTGAGATCTTCGGGGTGTTCAGAACGCAGAAGTTCAAGAGTTGTCTGGAGGAAAAGCAATTGACCATTGTGATTGTCTCCATGACTTTTTGGGACCCTTATTCAAATGGTGCTCATTATTTATACATAATGAATATATACATCTCAGTAACACGTACCCTCGCTCTCAGGGCCAGCGAGAGCAGCCTCCCCTCCCTTTTACTCATCAGTTCAGGTACAGCATCTGTTACCATGGACACAAACTCCTCCAGCTTCCCGTAGTGCTTTATGTTCCTCTGGCGAACCACCTCCCACATCACCGCTGACATCAGCCTAAGTGGAGGGACCAGGAGCGCCAGCGAGGACAGGGGGACGCTGAATTCTTTAAGGAGACATCATCATTTGGTCAAAACAAATTTAGAGCAAGATGAAAGCCTGGCACACGGTGACTGCTGTTTCATGTGTTTACATTTAATGCCAAAGATAACGTTGGGACAGTGGAAATGTTTGAAATGCTGGATTTATGTCAGATGGCTATTACTAATTTTAACGAAGGAGGGGACTGAGACTCAGGCAGGATTTAGCCACATACGACACTATAAAGTCAGTGGATCTTCCTCCAGTGTCCTCCTCCATCATGTACACAGTGTGAATACAACACTACGGGGGGCAGCGGTCCACATATTACTCAGTGCATGTTTACAGCTCTGAGCAGGGGCTGTGTTTAATACACAAACAAATTCAGTGTGTTTGCACTGCGGGAAAAGGCACAAAGCTGCAGACAGGCTGTTTTTCTGATTTGAACCGTTTACAGTCGCTAACAGCTAACTAACTCAGCGTCAGTGTGTTGTTGACTATTTAATCGGTGTCTTTCTATCTTTTGGTAAGAGGCTGGTTTTAGAGAACAATAAATGGCTTTTCAAGCACTGTTCCCAAACCAGAGCTAACCAGGCTAGCCACCAGGCCGCTGCTGTCGCCGGGTAACACCGGCTCATTACCGGAGAAAACCATTCTTGTTCCAGGGATTAGTCGAGGCCTGTTGAGCCACGGCTAATCCTCTGCTTCAGCTAGTCGGCGAGCCGCACAAGAAGCGAAAAATACGTAATTTTGCCGTTCTTCGCCAGCTGATACGTACCCATGTCGTTCATTGTGGAAATCGTTAATGACGACTGAAATAAAGGTCATTACAGTGGAGTAGCTTTCATACTTTCGGTTAGCGTGCTAGCTAACCGCATACGGGGCCTCAGGCGCCAACTTCTTCCTGAAACACGTTGTTCATTCTGGGCAGCGTTGGCTCAGCCACTGTCGCTCTGCAACGGAGAGGTTCGTTTTGCTGTGCGGGGCAGTCCGGATACAGCGACCCCTGTTACCTTGACTGGGAAAAAAGTGATGCACCGCCCCTCCAGACAAACTAGTGTTTAACCATAAAAGCAACGTTTGTATTTGATAAACTAATTTCTTTTATCGCCTCGGTTTTTTTAATTTCAAAACCATTCATTCACACAATTATAACTTTCAATGCTACATTTAAAATAGCATATCACATAAAAATAATGTTATAAAAGTTTAAAAATTAAAATAAAAGATGAAAAAAACCCTACCAGGATTAAAGCAGCAGTTTTATATTTGCTGTTGTCAGGAACAAACTGATTTTTTTGTTGTGTGTCTTCTGACAGACATTTAAATTGTTTCATGTCTTTAAGAAACAAATGCACTGACATGTCAGAGCAGTAAAAGTGGAAAAGTCTTTTAACACAGTCCTTACAAGAAAGGGTTAGTGTTGGTTGATTATACAAGGCACAAAGTCAACATCACAATCAGTATAATGTTTATTTGAAAAGATGGCACACGGTAATTGATGGGACTAGACAGATGGGTTTTGGGATACATTGTGAGTTTTCAAGTGTCTCTTCAGGTGATTGAGGCATGTGTAAGTCTTTGCACAGAGCTGACAAGCGTACGGTCGGACCCCCGTATGGTTCATGGTGTGTTTTTTCAGTTCGCTGCCCCGTGAAAAACCCTTCCCACACTCAGAGCAGACATAAGGCCTCTCCCCTGTGTGAACGCGCATATGAAGTGTCACTTTGCTCGCCATGGTGAATCCTCTCCCACACACAGTGCACTTGTATGGCCTCTCCCCAGTGTGGGTGCGTCTGTGTATCTGCAGCTCGCCGGCTGAAACAAAAGCCTTGCCGCAGTCGGAGCACAGATAGGGTTTCTCTCCCGTGTGAGTCCTTATGTGTATGTTCAGATTTCCGGACACAGAAAAACGCTTCCCACAGTACGTGCACTGAAACGGCCTCTCGCCCGTGTGGCTCCTCATGTGAAGGCTCAGGTCGTGTTTGTTCTTGAAGGCTTTGCCACAGCGCGTACAAATCTGTGTTCTCTGCTGCTGGTGACGTAGTTCATGGGCGGTCAAACAGGCGACAGAGCTGAAGAATTTCCCGCACTGCATGCACTGATTGGACAGCTCAGGAGGATGAACCTTCTGGTGGGATCTCAGCTCACTCATGCTGGAGTACGTTTCCCCACACTGCCTGCACGTGAAGATGCGATTCTGGCTGTGTGTCAGCTCGTGCTTACCCAGCAAGTGCATCTTCTTGAAGCTTTTTCCACACTGAGAACAGTCAAACTTTTGCACATTATGAACGCACCGGTGTCTAAATCTGTCCTGTATAGATTCGAAACCATTACCACATTTGATGCAAATATATGCAGCTTTTATGCACTGAGTCCGCCTGTGAGTTGACAGGTCAGAGGTCCTCCTGAAGGCCTTTCCACACTGAGAACACCTGTAAGGGTTTTCTCCAGTGTGAAGCCTCTGATGCTCCAGGAGTTCATAGCGGTAAATGAAGCACTTTCCACACTGGGTGCATTTGTGTGCAACTCTCTTCCGAGGAGGGCCAATCATAGAGCTGGACAACACAGGACTCTCTGCAGATGTAGATGGAGGTGGGCAGGTGGCCGGAGCTCGGGCATTGCTCTCCTCCACAATGCTGTCAGCACATTTCCCTCCTGTGGCTTGTTCTGCTTTGCTGCTGTCCAGAATGTTTGTTTCCTCCTCATGCAGCCATCTTACATCCTGTATCCTCCCGTCTCCTGCCTCCTGAGGAGAGCGAATCTCAGATTCTACTTGGTGTTCAAATGTGTCTGTGTTGGATTTCACAGCTTTGGTATTGGTCTCTTGCAGTGAAGGAGGGAGAGATAATGATGAAAGGAGCCGCTGCTCTGAGGGAGAAGGTGCTGTTTGGAAAAAGAGAAAACTGAAAAGTGAGAGAATTGTTCATTTGTGTTTGTCTGTTTAAGGGTGTTTTTATAGTCATTGTAATATATCTGCCTTGAGGCTGCAAGTAATAATTACTGTCATTGATTTGTTGATTATTTTTTCAATTGTTTGATAAATCATCAAAATCATAAAACAGAGTCAGTCACAAGATTTACCACTGTCCAAGATATCACTCATCAGTTAATTGAAGAACTAATAGGCACCTAAAACACCAGCCTGGTATCCCAGGTAGACAGGCTTACCACTGGTATCCAACTTGGCCACTTTCCCACAGTGGGTCTTGCTTCGAAGCAGTGCATTGAGGTCATCAGCTTTGGAGACACACTGACTGTATTCTTCTAGCACAGAGGATGCATCACTAATCCACTCTGCAGTCTTTATCGAACAAAAAAAAAAGAAAAGTATTCTTTTGATGGACAGGAAATGCATAGTAGAGTCCCATTTTTACAGCAAAACTTGTTGTCTTTACCTGCTTAAAGTCTGGCATAGGCAGTGAATCTTCCAGTCTGGTGAAGAACTCACAAACCAGTGTCTCCAGAGCTGTATCAAAGTCCGGCCCATACTCCACAGGAAGTACATTCTGAGCGGTGGAACATTTCAGCCCAAAGCATTAATATACAAACTTGTGTTATCACATCATTTGGCAACCAAGCAAACAAACAAAGCAGAAACAAACCTTGAGGAAGTGCTCCCTCCCTTTTGGATCCTCCAGGAGTTTTTGAACAAACCCGATAAAATTTAATTCGAGAGCTTCATTTCCTGGATGAGCCTGTAAAGTAAAACGTACACATCTAAAATAAGCAAAATGCTTCTTAAACAGACATGGTTTAATGTCCACAGCTGGAAAAACAAGCCACACACCTGTTTTGTCCTGGATGGCTGGAGGCTGTTCAAGCGTGTTTTAACTCCTCTGAGGTCGTCAGAACTTAACATCTGTAATGTCATCTGGAAAAGTCATTAAGAAACAGTCACTGCCAAGTAAAAACACTCAAGAATCCCTCTGTGTAGCCCCTAACACCACAGTGCAGGACTGCAAAAAATCAGCATTTGACATGCTGATCATTGTTTTAAGTTATAGTGAGTACATTTACAAGTCAAATGGTCAAATTATTGTTATGGAAAAACAATATTATGAAGACGAAGCAAAACATTGTTACAACCAAGAAGCACTGTAAACATCAATGCACAGTTTGTGATGCTCCATTTACGTCTTTATTTCTACTTTCTGATATTTTGTATTTTCCAGCACATGCTGTAAAATGAAAACAGAAAAGATTAAGCTTCACAGGCATGGGCCTGGTGGTATTTGAGTCATTTAACCCCCTCAATGACTATGTTGCTTTTATTTTGGTTGGATGAATGCATACAGCTAAACACAGCTTAAAATAAATGAAATAATCCTGTCACATTATTACTTTTTAAAAGCTCACTTCTGATGAAAGTGAAACACACGCCGCACCTCTTACCTTTGCTTTTAAGCCAAGAGTGAGCAGTCTCATCTGTCTGTCTGTCAAGATGCCAGGGATGGCCTCAGTCACTGTGGACACAAACTCCTCCACCTTCCCATAATGCCTGACGTCCCTCAGATGCACCAGCTTCCACATCACGGCCGACATCACCCTCAGAGGGGG
>JAOXYL010000071.1:18552663-18557556 GCA_028564955.1 Terapon puta
GGGGAGGGGGCTGTATCTCTGTCTTCACACACACTATAAAGCAATGTCATTCAGTCAAAGTGCATATCAAAGGTATAACTTCAGTGATCACACCACTTCAAAATAAGAAAGAAAATCCCAAACAATTGAAATTAGTATTATCAATTCATGATTTTGGCTTATAATTAGAAATATATTTTTCATTTAATTTTAAAATGCTGAAATTAAAATTTGACAATGTTAAGGGCAAATGTTAGCTTTGGTTAAAATCATGTTAGCAACACCTGAATAAGAGCTTCATAGCAGCTACAGTCATGGATTTAAATTCCCTCCTCATTACTTGGCAATATAGCCTTTCAGCTTCAGTGCAGCAGTGGAGTAGTGTGCCGTTCAACATAATCAATCTGCTTTAAGCTGTTGACTCAAGCTGCACAGCAACACAGTTGTAAAAGTGTTTCAAAACCTCTGAGCATTGGAGTGAAATTTATATAAAAATATATGAACGCAAAAGAAGTTCTATTTGCAGAAAATGTCATATTATAATGTCATAACGATCATAATTACAATGACTGAATCTTTTCTTACAACTCTAAAATCCCGTCTCTTGGAAGAAATATAAGAAATATGGATGATGTTGAGCTCATTTTGTTTTCATTAGTTACTTCTGCCAACAAAAATAACTTTTTTAGGGGCCTCTGTTATAACCTCTTTTTCTTTTCTGCATGTCAGTCTATCTTTCTGTTGTCTTGGTCAATTGTTTCAATGTTATTTGTCCCTTTAGTGTGCAAACGTCACTGTACAAGTGCTAAGAAGTTTTTGCAATAAAAGTAGATCTGTAGATTTTAGTAGATTAATACAGACTAGTCAACTGTGATAAAATAATTTCAATAAATGCAAATAATTATATACCAGCAAGCTATTGAGCTAACAACAATCAAGACTGAACTGTCAAATATCACAGCTCCAGGAGGCAGACAGACTTTGTGTTTATTCTACAGTTGTGTAATGTCTGAAAAGACCACTCCTAAAAATACTGCACTGAATTAAGATCATAAATATGTATTTATAATCATTGCTCATATATATAAAAAAACTGCTCATTATAGGTAACACCTGAGCCCATGTCTTATTTATGTGTACATAAATACATTAAAAATAGCATGCATATTCTTTTCTATTTAGATCTTCCAAATGTTCATTTTTAAGATGTGAGGACGGGTTTAGCTTCGAGTCTTGCACCGTGGAGTTTATGACTGCAACAAAGTGGGCTTCTGGGTTGTTCAATTTAAACAGAGGCTGTTGGTTTCTTGAATACATTGCATATATTTCTCGTATATAAAAAAAAAGGTAATCTCTTTGACCATGAGTTATTTTGAGCTGTATTTTCTGTTGTAAACAAAACAGACACAAACCACACAAACACTCTGCACACAACTGAGTCTCAAAGAAAAGTCTCCTCATAGTTTTCACCAGGCTCCCCGAGTTCAGAGTCTCTGGATATTGATCTGATGACCTCTGAGAGGTCACCGGCTGCCCTGGTCACACTTTCATAAGATGGTGGGAAGGACATCAGGGTGTCCTCTGTCTGTACAATCTCCTCTCCCACAAGTCCATAGTGCTGGATCATGGAGGCTATCAGGCCCTCCGTCTCTGGAGCATTCTCCACATCCACCACAGTCTCATAGTTTATTTGTCTGTAGAGGTAGGATGCCTGCTTCATCTGCCGGCGCACCAGATGCCTCCTGTAACACCTCTGGATGACGATCGCAGACACCTCCTCCAGTTTGCGGCGCAGTGTGGAGGTGATGGGCTCGTGGGAAATCTTGGAGGGGTTGGTCATCATGAACTTCTCCTCCATTTGCTGCTTGAGGGCATCCATCTCACCAGACTCTCCCAGGACACGCTTTGTAAAGGCAAACAGGATGTCCAGGCAGTGGATCCTATCCCCGCTCACCATGGGGAGGTCCATGGCGATCAGCTTGATCCTGTTGGGCTTGGCTATACGCAGCGGCTCCGACAAGGTGTCAGCGAAGCTTGACAGCATGGAGAACTCGATGAACTGCGTGGCCTCAGAATCAAACTTCTCCCAGACTTCATAAAACATTTCAAAGTCGTCCTCGCTCAGTGGCTCTGTGCTCTCCTCAGTGGCAACGCTGAAGTTCTCCAGAATGATAGCTATATACATATTTACCACAATGAGGAAAGAAATGATTATGTAACTGACAAAGAAAGCGATGCCCACTGAGGGGCTGCCACAGTTTCCCCGGGTGTTAGTGCCGGTATTGACAAAGTTAACGTCGCACTCTTCTGGGGGGCTGGACATGATCGGACTCAGGAGGTTGTCCCAACCTGCAGAGGTGCTGATCTGAAAAAGGCAGATCATACTATTCCCAAAGGTCTCAAAATTAAACATGTCGTCCACCCCATCTTGTTTTTTCACGTAGGCAAAGTTCGCCATACCAAAGATAGCATAGATGAACATGACAAGGAAAAGCAGGAGGCCAATGTTGAAGAGGGCTGGCATGGACATCATTAAGGCAAACAGTAGAGTCCTTATTCCTTTGGCTGCACGTATAAGTCGAAGTACACGTCCTATCCTTGCCAGTCTGATGACTCGAAACAGGGTCGGAGACACAAAGTACTTCTCAATGATGTCTGCAAGAACAATCCCTGCAAAGACAGAAAAAGACGAGGTAAGAGGAGGTTTGGCTCATTGCTTAAAGCTGAACTAATCAAAAAGTTTAAGATACTAATGGATCGAATAACTATGAATCCAGTTCTCTTCAGAGCTTTTTTGTGTCTTGTAATGCAGTGCTTTGGTTTTTACAGTTTTGGTTCACTGTACTGCTTTCATCAAACCCATTTCCTGCTGCAGCCGGAAGCAAATAAAAAAAAAAATCAGAAAAACCCACTCTGTGTTTCCTGCTCAGCACCAAATGGCAGACAGACAGAGTTAGCTTTAAGCTCACAAACATATTGGAGTATTAAGAGCCAGATAATTCCTTCAGGAGTTGGTGGAAGATTGGAGAGTGAAGATTAAATTTACACAGCAACAATTAAATGCTAATGTTGCTCCATCTATACTGAATGTGTCAGTTGGCAACTGTTTGCTAAACTGTTCAATTCAGTGGAGGAAATACTTAATAAGACATCACATTTTGCAACTTACCCACTATAGAGAGAATTATCACCACAAAATCAAAGATGTTCCATGCGACTGTGAAGAAGTAACAGCGGAGGGCAATGATCTTGATCAGACATTCGGTTGTGAAGATCACAATGAAAACCAGGTTGATCTTGTTGAGGATGGACTCCATGCGCTCCGACTGCTCGTCAGTTTCCACCATCATTGTCACCATGTTGACGATGATGAGCATCATGATCATGATGTCAAAGGCTTGCTTGGACACGAGATCGAAGAAGAAGGCTTGGAGGACATTCTGGGGTTGGGAAATACAAAAGGCGTATCAGTCAATAAATATAACAGTATAAATACAATGTTGTGTAAAATGTTTGCAGGTAGGATGATATGCAGAATGAAGGATTTTTAATACAACATATATAGCTTAAAAAACAATGTATACAAATATATATGAATGGTAAAAATGAGTCAGTCTGAAAATGTGTTAAGTTTGAGAATTGCATCATTTTACCGTAGGCCTTGGTATTGGCTTTTGAGGCTTTTTAGATCCTAACTTCTTCATAGCATTGTAGTACTTCTTCTGTTCTTCAGTCATGAAGATATCCTGTCCACCTAAGTACAGGCAGAAACACCTAACATTATTTTTACAGACAAAAACAAAACATTGTTCAGTGATTAACAGAAAAAAGAAAATCACGTTATTTCTCTGAGAACTGGATCAGACAATATTTACACACAATTCTTCACATCTTCCCTGGGGAGTAAAATAATACTGTGAGACTGAGTTTGAGTGGCCATTTACTTGCCAATGCAGAGAGATCAGGCTCTGATATCTGTGTGGTTAATACTCATCTTTCTTTTCTGCTGATTGAAATTGTCAATAATGACACCGATGAAGAGGTTGAGGGTGAAGAAAGAGCCGAATATGATGAAGACGACAAAGTATAGGTACATGTAGAGGTTGATTTCTCTGATGGGCTGCTCCTCCACCTGAAATCAAACAGTTTTATAAGTCAGCTGCGTACTTTGTGTTTATGTCGTGCACTGAATTAACAAGACACACTTACCCCTCTAGAATCAACAGCTGCGTGCATTATTTCCATCCATCCTTTAAATGTAGCCTGCAATACAGTACGACATTACACTACATTACTGCCTGGGCACAGACTTTCACTTGAGAAAAAGATACATCATAAAATTACCACTATGATTGTATAAATTCATAACTCAAATGAGAGCATATTTGTCAATTTGTGAACAGTGTAGCAGAAAAAACCCACCACTTGCAGAAGGGAAAGGTAGCCAAGTCCCACGTTGTCAAAGTTGACCTTCACTTTCGTCCAGTAGAACTGAGTGTCGTTCATAGCCAGGCAGTCTGACTTGTTGTTGACGACAGAAACGCTGTGGATGAAGCCTGTTCGGTTCACACACTTCCCGAACTTGCCAGCGAACAGGTTGACCCCCATGATGCTGAAGATGAGCCAGAAGATAAGACACACCAGCAGCACGTTCATAATGGAGGGGATGGCTCCTATAAGGGCGTTCACGACCACCTGATGGGCAGCAGGTGAGATTCAGGTTAGTCAGTATTTTAGGGTAAAAAGCCTGTTTGCCATTGAGTCATATCCATTTTTTCATACTTAAGAAGACCAAGACTACAGCTTTGCTAACAACTCTGTGACTCTAAATTGAGACACAGTGATGCATTGAGGTAAATGTCAATAGCACCATACTAACACACTTAAAATTCTAAGTTTATGTTTCGCAAATAT
>JAOXYL010000071.1:18575675-18587961 GCA_028564955.1 Terapon puta
GTTTATGCAATTCAAACAAGTTTGAAGACTCTGCTTATTGATCTTATAGTCAAGTTAAAACTTCACAAAGTCATCTCTTCTAACCATGTTACACAGCCCAGTCGGTGTAAGAGCTCCATGAAAGCTCTTTGCTGACATGTTTACATTATTTATAAGTCGTATGCGTCACAGTGTACCACCGGTTTTCTGCAGTTTGTGTAACAGAACAGCAGAGGAACATCTGTCAATCGCAGCAAAGTGTTTTCCCTCCATGGTGGGCGGGGCTTAGGCGGTGGGTTTCCATGCCCACATCCGTGCGGTCAAGGGCAAAAGTTGAAAGTCATAATCCTTGATGCACAGTGGCTTTAAGATGTGAGAGGATAAGCATTTGCCTGAACTCTACAGTGGGTGCGATGAGAAACAGCCTGGACCTTTGAGCAAATAATTTATCACAAACTTGTTAACCATCTAGGCTGAACATATCGTTTGAATAAGTGAGTGTGTGTGCATGCGTGCCCGCTTGTGTCTGTGTGTGTTTGTGTGCATGTGTGTGTCATCATAACGTATCCAAAGCTTTAATTTGGAAATCTACTCAGGGATTACTTGTTGGAATACACTCAAAAGATTAAGCATCCTCTATGTTTTACGTCCTCCATCCTGACCTGCTTAATATCTTGTGTCTCCACAGCCAGCTTCAGAAAGTTCCATCTGAAATGTCACAGGAGTTAAAAGGCTGTCTCACTCGTTTTGACAACAGACGTAAGCTACCTTATGGTTTCTGTAACCTATAACCTGGAACGTCTGTCAGGAATCTGTGAGTCAGTGCCTCTGGCTTTAACTTCATTCTAGCAGCAAGTGAATAAAAGATGAAATATCCACAGTATTCTTAGTGACAACTGAGCAAAGTTACATTAAAACGAGGCAAAACAACTTGTCCTAGTTCTCTCATTGTCAGATGAGCCATTAACAAACCCATTAGATGCAGAAAAAGCTGAATGGGACTGAATGTCGTTCACTGCGCCCGATTAGACCTCCACAAATGGCAGAAACACAAACAACAAGCAACAAATCTAAAAACTGACTTGAAGGTAAACTCTGCAACAGCTGGACAGGTTATATTGGTCTGATCTTACTGACCTACTATCTGTGAGAGTTTAATGATGTAATTTCCCACTGAATGCCCTCAAATGTGTCCTCCTTTCACTCTGACTTGAGCACAAATTACTGAATCAGATTTTACGTCTTGGGAGATTAAGTTCCTGTGTTTTCGGAGGAGAGGTTACAGAGTAAGATTAAAGGGTTGGTGGTACTCCGGTGCCAATGTGCAATGTGTCTCTACTTTTTTCTAATAATATAGTATAAATAACATGATTTTATTTTTCACTTGAGATCTTGCATAAGAAAGGTTCAATAAGAAACCCTGGGGTACTCTAAAATAAAAGGTGTATATATATATATATATATATATGTGTGTGTGTGTGTGTGTACTCTGTCATAATGTCATAAAACATGATTCATGTTTTGCCCTGTAGTTTTTGACATGTGGATGGCTCTCAATGAGAAAATGTGCCTTGGCCACCATTGCAGGACAGCAGACTTAATTAACTAATCCATTTTACCTTATTTTATTAGTATCAATTAATAAACATTTTCTTGTCAAACAATTAAAATCATAATTATTATTTGAAAATGTTCCCTGTGCTGTGAACCTGTGCTCTACAATGGGTCAATAATGAATTTAGTGGTACCATACTGATATCAATAAATATGTAAGAAAAAATAACCTGCACCAAACCCTCACTATTTTTTTTGTTACTGCCATCCATTATCTTGTATCATTAACAGGAGCACCTAACGGAAGCCATTTGTTGAAGCTGCAGGCTTTCAGAGTCGTACAGATGGGTATTTAGTTCACTGTAACCCTTGAACTAGGCCTGGCATGGGCAGAGTCACCCTGTTGTGTTTGTTTCAAAAGCATTTGGATTTATAGGATTATTCAGTGCGTAGGCTGAGTAGCAATATTTGGATGGTTTCACACTGTGCCTTTGATTGGGAACAAAGTCCATCACTCCACATATCATCCATGCATGTCTGCATTTATCCTGATACAAATGGAATAACGTTTCTGGTACGTCACAAAGAAACTAACTGCACTGCTTGAGGGCAGTACAGTATCTTCAACAACAACAACAGAGAATCAATCCAGTTCGCTCCGGTTAACCTAATCATGTCATAGAGCTTTTGAGATGATGAAATCTCCAAAGACCCCCCACCCCCCCGTCTCCAGCTGGCAACTCCATGTTTCTCAGTAAAGGGTTCCAGTGGAGCGCGGGTGATTATCCACCACATGTCGTCTTGTGTACAGCCTCCCTCATGATATACCCATCCCTCTGATGGAATCGCTCCTCCATACATTACACCTCTATGGCACTTCAAAGATTTAAGTATGAATACCAAAGCACATCAACTACTCTTGTATCTGTTGTTTTTTCTTGATCTGTGAAAAACTACTTGCGCCAAGGCTGATGCTCAAGCTACTGTATCCAATTATACACATGACATGCATGGGATCAAAAGCCATTAGATGCTTTGACATTACATAATAGCCTGCAGATGATTAACAGGCTGTAAGCAGGACAAACACTCACTTACCCTGCGTCACTTCCATATCCACATATTAAGGCATCCTTTGCTCCTTCAACTTTGTAAAAATTATCTAAGGAAAGGGGGAAAAGAAGTTAAAGCAGCAAAACTGTATTTATTTTCTAAACTCACTGAGCATCAATAATGCTGAGCAGCATTCAGAGCATTACTCGTGTGTGCAGTGCTCCTCTCAGTGTCAGTCTCTTTTGTGTTTGGCTGACCTTCGTTGGTGAGGAAGTCCATCCTTGAGCTCCAGGTTCTGTTGTTGCAGACGAAGGATGCGTTTGAGCTGTAGGAGGAGTTGATGCAGTGTGCGAGGCTGCGGATGCACTTCTGCCGCAGCAGCCCCATGAAGAGCTGCAGGCCGATGAGGGCGAACACGCTGAGACAGAAGACGGTCAGGATCATCACGTCCGCCAGCTTCTTCACAGACTGGATCAAAGCGCCGACGATGGTCTTCAGACCTTGACAGGAGGCGAGGAGACAGCATATCAATTGTTTGGTAACATGCAGACAAATAAAGTTTTCTTTTCACAATGAATGATAACAAGACTGCAGATATATAAATATGTACAAGGTTTGAGGTTTGACCTGACGTACCTGGGATGACTGAGATGGTTTTTAGTGCTCGTAGTACTCTGAAGGTTCTTAATGCTGAGACGTTTCCGAGGTCTATAAACTCTGTCACGTATCTGGAAGTTGATATAAGGAGATTTATCAACCTCTGCAGGGAGATTTAACAAAGTATTAACCCCAGTGATCTGCATGATGAATTAATAATTAAGGCTCAGACATACTTAACAGGTTGTATATCATGTCTTTATAAATAAATGTCCCTCTAATAACATTATGGGTTTGTAATAAACTGATTTTGATTGGCTTAGCGTGTTTTTTGTTTCTTTCAGTCAGTTTTTAAATTCTTGTGGACTTATGCAAATTAAATAGTTCATGTTCAAATTTGAACAAATGTATAAACAACACAATGTATGATATCAGTGGCTTTACTTAAATCGTAACTGATTTTTTTTGGCACTTGGAGACAATTGAAATGAACTGTAAACCCTAACCCACATCCAAAATTAAGGTGATATGACTAATGTATAAAACTGCCTATTTGCACATCCAGCAGGCAGGCAGCAAGGTTAACGTTCATCTAGAGTCCTGTTTCTGTGCAACTGATAAATCCAATAATGACTCCTTTGTAACTGTGTTTTTGTCCCAAGCAATTCCTCAAGGAAATATCAGACTTTTAGCCACTAAAAGCTCCAATATATCGATCAGCTATCAGTTATCAGTTATCAATCAAAGTTGGTCTGTCAGGTGTTAGATGCTAGGGACTTTTTTAATCTGCTGCAAAATAAACAATGCTATTAGATGAAAACCACAAAATAGAAACAACGAGCTGAGAGATGCTTAAACATTCACTGAATTGAGTTGCAGACAATTCTCTTTGGGGTTAACATTACTAGTAACCCTTTTCTGATAATGTGAACCATTGTTCAAATTGTTGCGAACTTGAAGAGTTAGAACAATGGAATAGTTGTGTTCAGCTCCTGTGAGGGGAAATGACCGATGATGAATAGCTGACTGACCCATAATCAATCAAAAACGAATGAATCGCTGGTGGTAGTGGCAGCTTTCAGCTGTCCACACCCAGTAAAAAGGATTTTGTGTCACTGTTTCCAAACACAGCAAATGTCCTATCAGGATGATTGGTCTCATACGAAGCCGCATTGATGCATCCAGAGGTCACCTGTCTAATCTGCCACCTGCATCATGGGTAGTGAGTCATGGCACAGATCTCTGACCTCGACAATAGGCTTATCGTTCATGGGGTTTCAAATCACTACCCAGGATGACCGACTACGGTCACTTTGAGATTACTGAGAAATATTAAAAGGTGAAATATATTGGTTTTCTGTATAAAAACTTTCTCTATGAAAGTCTGAATTAAGGGGGACCTTTTTAACTGAACGTTTCTTTCTTGCTTCACAGACATATGCACAATGCAGCAGCTCCCACTGTAAAGTGAACGTCATATGAGACTAATTGTAAATATGTGTGAAACTTTAATGTCATTGTTACTTACGCCATCACAATGACGCTGAAGTCCAGCCAGTTCCATGGATCTCTCAAGAAAGTGAACGGCACTATACAGAATCCTCTCGCAAATATCTTTATCGCTGACTCGAAAGTGTAAATGCCAGTGAAAGTATACCTGAGAAAAATATTTATGGAGGAAGAAAATGCAGTGGGCAGTTAATGATTTGAGCAATAAAGTAGACTACATTTATTAACTATCAGGGCAGAAATACAAGGAATTAAAATGAAAGACCAAAGAAAATCCTTTGAATGCAGCAAATCATTTATAGCAACTCTTATGTCACAGGCAGACTGAGTGCAATATATGAGATAACATGCCTGAGTTTGAAATAGCACAATGTGCACATATATTATGGTCTACATAAACACACGTTTACAAATAAAGATGTAAAAAGTAAAGTAGGCTTGTAAAATGCACAAAGCTAATAATCACAAGTTCTTACTATTAAAAAAATTAAGACCTGGTGAAGCCTTTCTGGTGGATCTTTGATATTTGATTTATTTTGTCTTTTACTTTACAGTAAAAGTGCAAAAATGAAACTCTTTCATTAACCTCATACAAACCAGTTGGAGTTATGGTGTCAGACTATTTCTTAGTTGGGAGCAGTTGCTTCCTAAAGTTACAATGCTCCTAAATTGACTTCAGATTTTGTTATGCTCAGACAGGCTAAGGCTCACTGTCTCCACCTGTTTTAATCTTTAAAATAAGATAAGCTACCCGGACACCAGCTGTAGCTTCATATCTAACATATAGATGTGAAAGTGGTTTCCTCATCTAACTCTTGGCAAAAAAAAGCCCAAATGTTTCTCCTTTCTTATTAATTATAATTTAATTTCTAATGTTGCAAAAATAAAACAAGTAATTAAAGTCTTTGTCGATGCAGGGAGCATGCAGCAGGCTAAAATGCATGTGACCCACAGATGATGACTGTAACTTGACCACAGCTTGTACATCATGCACATCAAAATATTTGTTTTGATGTTCATCTTGTAGTTTTCATTCCACCACACATGCTCTCTTCTCTCATGCCTATAAGGCTTTTATTATCACATGCTTCATTTACTTACATTCCAGCTGATTCTTCAGTCACCACTGACAGAACAACAAACCCCAGCAGAGCCACACATTAGGACACATGAAGCTCATGTAGGTTTCACAGTTTAGACTCACAGCAGCTCAAATCCTGTGTGTACTTACTCCAGGTACTTGGTCCATGGTGCCGGATCAGACATGGCCATGAAGAAACAGTTGGTCAGTATAGTGAACATTATGAACAAGCTGAATAATGTGGAAACATGGTTAAGGAAAGTGAACTGTGGGATAGTCATTTACATTTTAACAGTCTTTTTTTTTGGTGAACAATGTATTGCACAATGATTCTCATAATCCCATGAAACATACCCATTAGGATAAACCATCAGAGTGCATGCCAACAGCATTAGAACTACAGCAAATGGAGATTATGGAAAATGTAAGTAAATTCCATTTAACGTTAAACCTGGGGAGTGATATTTTTCTCTGTTATGGGGGATCTGTCAACTGCAAACTCAGAAATATAAAAACACCAGGAAGTCATCAGAATAATTATCTGAAAGGCAACTTCATTTTCATTCAGTAATCTACATTATATCACATACATTTGATTTTTTCATAGTCAAATAGAAAAATATGCTTTTTTTTGGTGTAATAGGACTCTTACAATGTAGTTAAAGCATAATGTCGTTACAGCTATTCATGTGATCTGTTGCTTGCAGAGGATCAATAACAGCTGGTAGATGTTATTCAATAAATCATTCGATCAATAGATGTTTTGTATCTTTAACACAAAGGACATCCTGAGAAAGATTCCCTCCTGCATATAAAGTACGAATCGGCTGTCTGAGAACTAATAGGCAGCCGTCACATGATGTGAAATCTCCTTGCTCTTATTTCATTTCAGAGATTAAAAGAGGGATATGAGGGGATTTGGTTTGCGATGCCAGAGAGGACCATCACAAAGCTGTTTCAAAAATGGGACTATGGAAAAATCCAATAGAAACCTGCGGGAGAAAATCAGTAAATATTAGAAATTGGCTTATCTGCCAGCGTGAGATGCAAGATGTGCAATCTAGACTTGATAAGGCATAAAAACTATTTATGGTGGAAACTTTTCCTGATTGTTTGCTCTCAGCAGGCAGTCTGATTAAAATCTAATTATCAAAAAAGTCACTAACATCAATACTTGTCAAACACTCATGTACAGGTTTTGTGACCATAATATCACTCTATCGTGTATCTTTTTTGAAGTATTTTTTTCACACATCAAGCTTAAACAAACTCATCAAAGTTACAGTGACAATCACTTGGGGCGTGGCAGGAAGAGGCACAGGCGCTGGGTAATCATAAAGGATATGAATGGACTAAAATCTTTATGGCGATTGTTCTGAGGAAGTGAAAAGGACTCAATATGTAAAGTGCAGATGTGGCACTGAATCTGAAGATGGCCTTCCCTTTGTTTAGTACTATAAAGGTCTGCAAAGAAAACAGAAACAAAAGAAATCATGAGTGAGTGTTACCTCTTATAGACAAAGCAAACTGTCAGCAGAATGACAGTAGATTCTTCACAGGGGTGGTGATAGCGCTGCTGCGTGGAGACCCTCTGTCTACCATCTGTGTTAACCTCGCCCATAAGTGGTCCTGCGCCCAAGGAGGCAGTGAGTGCACACGCATGCAACGAGTGAGGCCAGTTGAGATAATGGAGGCAACTCCAAAGCAAGCTGACCCTTTCCCCAACAGATGTGGCATTTATTTAAATATTTTTTCGTCTTTGGATAATCCGTCCATCCAGCAGCGCATCACATGCCAAAACAAAGAGACCCTGAGAATGACTGCCACGTCCTTTTTTTATCTCTCCATAAGCGGCCCATTAATGGGCAGCAGCCTGATCTACCCTGCAAATCAAAACTTGCTAATCCTATTTCTGCATCCACAAGAGATCTAAAGAGATGCAGTCGCTCTCCCCTTGACTGCACTAGCTCTAAAACACACGCGTGGTGAATTCAGCGAAAACCTGATCAAAGGGATCACTGCCGTATCATGTCCACAGTCCAGATGATAACAAGCAGCAAAGTGCAGTACAGTAGTACGATAGCATTGTTGACACTAAACATATGTCATCATGTCCTCAATATGTCAAGATATATCATCAGTTCCCATTTTAACACCATTGACCATTTCACATGAAAATCACTCACTCATAGTTATAACGGTTTTATATTTTATATATATATATATATATATCTATAATTATTCCTCCTGTTCATGCTGGTGTGGACTTAGTAAGATATTTCGAGAAACAATAAGGGGGAATTTCTTACAAAACAGACTGTAACTCTTACAACTGGAACCGATAAAGTTCAGGATTTGGACAGTGGCATTTTCACTACTTTATAGAACCAACAATTCCTTCTCATCATGCAAACACAGAAGCTCTCACCCTCTGGCTCTTGTAGTAAAACGGATCAATGTCCTCCAGTGGCACCCCGATAAGTTCTGGAGGGATGTCACCGAAGATGCGCGGCAGCTGCTTGCCTGCCTCCAGGTCGACCCTGGGTTTAGGTGGCTCTGCGTTCCTGTGAGCCTCATGGCAATCCTTGGCGTTCTTGGCCTGCTCCTCCGCAATCCGCTGCTCCAGCGCAGCCAGGGATTCGCGAGTGAACCGCCGCAAGCCATCAGGACCCGTTGGTAACAGCATGGCTGCCATCTTTTCATCCTGATTCTCCTGTACTAGAATTTACTTACAGCTACAGGTGGTGAAGGACAAAGCAAATATGGAAGATAGTGAGACAAAGTACAGAACTACAGTTTATGAAAAACACAAATTGTTCAATCCAAACTTTTCTTATTATGTCAGTAGTTACCATAGCAAACTAAAAGTATGAAGAATCAGAAAAACACAGTTGGATTCAGAATAGAAAACATACATGTAGCACAAATATGCACACTGAAATAAAAATAAAATATATATGTGCATAAACATTTACATATAGAGTTGTCTATAACTTGCAGAACATGCAAGTGTTAGAGAACAAATTCCTCCATGATCATCAGGGCTGCTGATATGAATGATTTTCTAAATATATTTGTTCTGGCCATAGACTTTTTGGGAAGAATCGCCAAAAAGATGCAAATACTGTTGGGCGAAGATAGTTGTGTTGAGTTATGTGTGAGGTATTACATACACACATCTATATCTCGTGTATATATGTTTTTTGTACCTGCTAATGTTTTTTACTCTGTTATTTCTATTGTACTCCGGTATCATTATATTATTATATATTAATTTGTTATTTTTACAGTGCTCTGTCATTTTTATACTACTCTGTTATTTGTCAATAACTCTGTTATTCAACTCAGTTACTCTGTACTACAGTACTCTGTTACTTGTCTTTTTCATTACCTCTCTGTTTGCATACTTTATTACATTTACTGTATTGTAACCCTGGCATAACAACTTCCTGTGAGGTTTATCTTATCTTATCTTATCTTATCTTATCTTATACATAAAATCCTGGTGTAGAAATGAGTTGAGTCTATCCAGTTGTGTCAGTAAGAGTTTTTTAGGCAAACTGGCTTGCATCATGTTTATATGGTGTAAAGACACTCAACATACTCCGTGTTACTGGACTGAGTTTTGTGGTACAGGTACAGTGATTGACTTAAAGCCAGCCACCCATGTCTTGTGTGGACCAGAGGCTCTGTGTGGGTTTCTCTGCCCGTCGTGGTGGTCAGCCCTTGTCGTGCCTCCCCAGCAGGTAAACTTTTCCTCTACTTTCATAATGGATTCTACCAAGCTTTGTTGTTTGTCTTTCTTTTTATTTATTTATATATTTACGACACATTTCCAACCTTATTTTAGCTGCTTTGATTAATATTTCTACATTAACAACCGATGACATCATAGTATATGTTGTCAAAGGAAGATGCTGGTAGTAACGATGTACGGAGAATTACCTCCAGAGGGTTTTAACATTTCTTTCAGCCCATTGTTTTAGCCTTCCTTCACTGTTCACAGCTGACAGAACTAGTTAGTATAGTTTCTGTCCACAGCAGGCATAGTGTGCTATATGTCCGTCACCAAAGCACCAAACAGCTGACAGACAGAGTTAGAAGCCTGCTGGTGAACTTAATATTCAAATATTTTCCTCAAGAGTTGGTGGAGACCAAGCCTCAGGGATTTACATTCATCAGAAACAAACAAAACTCCCAATGAATGCGAACATTGCTCCAAGTCTGCGTGATGTGTAAACAAGAGCCACATTTTGCTTTGTGTTTGCTGACACATATTCCATATAGACATTATCTATGCAACATATCTATTACAGCTTTTTGTGCAGCCCACAGCGGGCCATAAAATCCAATTTCAACATTTCTGACAAATAAAAAGGACCTGAATACAACCCAGGATCACCAATCAATAAATGGGCTGTAAGAATGAAAGATTCTTCCTGTTTTGAACAGTTGTCTCATTTTCCATCAAAAAGAGTGATTAAATTCATCTAAGCTTAAACAAACACTACAGTTTAAGTGGTTCAGTAAAAACTTGTCTGAATGAGATCTTCCATTTATTTAAAAAGTTAGATTGTCAAAAAAAACATTATTTAATTAATTACCACAACCAAGTAAGAGGTAATATTCTAATTTAAGGATAGCCTATACAACAACACTATACTAAAACATGAACTATTTATCAAGATCACAGGTATACTTTTCTGTCACTGAAGCTTCACTGTGTTTTCTATTCCAAACATTGTGTAATTGCAATGTATAAAGGCTTACGTCAAAAGCTGGATTGTCTCTGATTTCTGATTGGAAGACTGTACTGAGGGAGGTCCAGAGACACGATATAAATATTTTAGCCTTACCAATGACCACCAGCTTCCTGTTATCCAACTGTCTCTGTCAAACTAGGGCAGCCATAGTTCTGAGTCAGAGGGATTAAGTCCACAGGCTGAAGCCCTGACCAGGGGTTTTCACCAGCACTGATTTAGGGTGGCAGTCACTTGTTGTTTGTCCGCACTGGACTGTAGAGTATCAACATTAACCCAACAGCAACCTCAAAGATTTCATTTCCAACATCACACAAAACACACCCGGAAAAAGCTTCAATCTCTCCCGAGCTCTCTGTTGACGTCAAACTCAAGTGTTTCCTCAACTGACTCGTGAGCAACACATCCGCCTCCTCAGCTTCTTAATGCTTCAAGTCACCAAATTTCAGTCAGTCTGCTGTTTGGGTTTGGTCAGGTGGCATTTTAAGTGACAACAGGTTCCTGCTGCTGTTGAAAATTAGAGTTAGAGAGATCACCAAACATCACTGCGAGGAATAAAAAGCAAAACTCACAAAGAGATAGAAGTCCTGATTGTATTAATCAAAAATATATCAGTAAGAAATAACAAAATATATGCACTGGGGCACTGTTTATAGTCAATTCTAATTTGAATGAATATCCATAATCATTTTATATATTCTATGATAGAATATTGATCAGTAACCTGATAGAGGCACAGTACAGTAGACTCTATGGGACCAGGGCTCCAAAAAACAGCTCTACTGAAATAACTTCTGGTTTATCACCAAATTAATTACATCAGCAAATGTAGCTCATTTCGAGTGTTAATTCATTAAGAGAACTTACTTAATATAGGATCTTGTTAGAAAACATTGTTCATCTGGACTAAAAGAAAACATAAAGACAGTTTGCAGCTAATCTGACCAGAGAGCGAAGCCACTGTCTAAATAAAGACAACACTAAAGGCCTTTCCACCAAAAATTCCTGTTGTTTCAGCCAGTGACCGAGTCTGATATTTTAATAACTGAAAAAGCTTTCCAAAGAGAGGATTACATTTCTATGTTCCCCTTTTGACAGAGAAATACCATTGTATCCTTTTCATATTGACTAAGCCTTGTGAGTTTTCCATCTCCTCCTGTCCTGAAATGAATTGATCCCTTCACACGTCCAGCCAGACGCTAGTTATCTGCTTTCACTTGATCTGCTTATTTGGCCCAGGTTGATCTCAGATCAGCTCGTCTCATACACTGAATCCAGCACTTTCCCATTCGCCATCAAAATAAATAGGTTAAGGTCCATTTGTAACGTCACAAAGCAGATAAACAGGTTCAGAGCAATGATATTTCTGTCAGGGAGTGACAGGTTGTGACGAACCATCCACAGATACACAGAGAGCTGCACATGTCCTCTGTAAAAGGTAACAAACAGTGCAGGAGCCATGACAGTGACCTCTACTCTGCGGTGTATGTGATCAAAGCATACATTAATAACATTATTCAACCGTCAAACACACAGAGGAAATACTGTGCACTGTTTCGGTTTGCACGCTAGGAAATTCTGGTTAAGAATTAAACACTGCAGAGAGAAAAGAGTATTTTAGCTGAATGACATTTAATTTCCATAACAGCCAGATGTGATATGGTCATTACCACTGCAATTAATTATGATAATTAGATGATAAGTAGAGTGCAGCCATGGACTGGCACGCAAAAATACACACACACACACACAC
>JAOXYL010000071.1:18595929-18606281 GCA_028564955.1 Terapon puta
AAAGGCCACACAGACAACGTCAAGTCGCTGCTGCTGAATCGAGATGGCACTCAGGTCAGGATAAGTGCACTGGAAGTTTGACAGTGGTGGCAGATGTCACACAGAGGGATTTTAAAGCCTAAACTTCACTGTCCTCCTCCACAGTGCCTGTCGGGCAGCTCAGACGGGACCATCCGCCTCTGGTCACTCGGACAGCAGAGGTGTATCGCCACCTACCGGGTGCACGATGAAGGGGTTTGGGCCCTGCAGGTCAATGAGGCCTTCACGCACGTCTACTCTGGAGGCAGAGACAAAAAGATCTACTGCACTGACCTGCGTAACCCAGACATCCGTGTGCTAATCTGTGAGGAGAAGGCCCCAGTGCTCAAAGTAAGAAGCATTTACTCCTTTGATTTTCTGATGGGCAACAACAGTGTAACTGTTAAGTGCATTACAGTATTCAGCAGAGAATATTGAAATGATTTTTTTTCTGAGCATTATAGCAACTTTTCATTTGTTATCAAGCCGTACAGGTCTTGTCAGTCTGCTCACAGTGAGAGTGTAATTCGTGGGTGGAGTAGTTTGTGTTAAGTGTTTGGTATTTCCGTGTCTTCCATATTACAGTCATTATTACTTCTCTCATTGCCATAACTTGAAAAATAAAATCTGGGAAGACATTATTGTCATTATTTTTTTGTTGTCTCACCGTTCCTGTACTTTGTTGGCAGTGACAGTGCTTATTTTGTGAAAAAAAATGTACCGTATTTTATGTTTTTAAATGTAAAAAGAAGTTCTGAGGAATTACCCCACATTCTCCTCAGTCATTCACCACGAATGGTTTGCAGTCATTCAACCTTTTGCTGTCCTTCTCTTTTGCCCAGATGGAACTGGACAGATCTGCTGACCCACCTCCAGCAATCTGGGTCTCCACCACCAAGTCATCCGTTAATAAATGGGTAAGCATGCGTGACACGTCTGAGATCCGTGGTCGACTGTAAGAATAACAACTGCAATTCAGTGTAGATGGAGGCATGTGCATGTGGCCACGCCTAATGCTGTTCAGTAGTAATCCTCCTGTAATTTGTGTAGAAACTGACACCAGCTTTGTGATGGTGTGGGTGACACACAAAAGATAATTGCATTACATTAATCACAGCTATTGCAGCAAGGAACTGTGAGGAAGCGATTATTAAAATCCAGGATAATCTCTGATGATTATTATTTTCTGTGTGTTTGTGTGTGTGTGTGTGTGTGTGTGTGTGTGTGTGTGTGTGTGTGTGTATGCAGTCTCTAAAGGGAATGCACAACTTCAGATCATCAGGGGAGTATGACAACGACTGCAGTACCCCTCTGACACCACTGTGTACTCAGCCAGAACAAGTCATCAAGGGTAAACATGTTTGTTCACTTAAAACTACGGCATCTCCAGTGTCCTGTTCTCTTCTGCTTATTATGTTATAATCCGTTTTGTGTTTGCAGGAGGTGCCAGTATCATACAGTGCCACATTCTGAATGACAAGAGACACATACTCACCAAAGATACCAACAACAATGTGGCTTTTTGGGACGTCCTTAAGGTGAACTTCACTCTCAAGTTGAATTTGTGATTGTGTTAAAAGTTTGATCTGGTTTTCTCTGTCTGGTGGTTCAGGTAGTTCAAATAACTCATTCATGTGTCTTTTTGCCTTCAGGCTTGCAAGGGTGAAGACTTGGGGAAAGTGGAGTTTGATGAAGAGATTAAAAAGCGCTTCAAGATGGTCTATGTGCCAAACTGGTTTTCTGTTGATCTGAAAACTGGGGTGAGTCACTAACCTGGGCTCTGCCTCAGCAGCTGTGACTTTTTCACACTCATACGCTTGGTGAGGGATCTCACAGTTCTGCGTGTCTCTCTCGATAGATGCTCACGATCACGTTGGATGAGAGCGACTGCTTTGCTGCCTGGGTGTCTGCAAAGGACGCAGGGTTTTCAAGCTCTGATGGATCCGACCCCAAGTGTAAGATTTCTGACCTAATCACATTTTATAAATGAAAGCTGTTAAATGATGCAGAACTGAAGCTAACGTTCATTTTCATCCCTGCAGTGAACCTGGGGGGACTGCTGCTCCAGGCTCTGCTGGAGTTCTGGCCCAGAACCCGCATCAACCCCATGGACGAGGAAGAGAACGAGGTGAACCACGGTAAGGAGGTGGTGACTATCATGACTATCACTATGAAACTGAATCAGCCAAACCTCTGTATTGAAGCTCTGAGAACTTCAGCGAGAAGTGTGTACCTATTGTTTAATTTTACTTTTAGCCAATTGGTGCCATTTGGTCTGTTTTACAGTGGGTTTATGTTTTTGTACCCACAGTGAATGGAGAGCAGGAGAACAGGGTCCAGAAAGGAAATGGATATTTCCAAGTGCCACCACACACGCCAGTCATCTTTGGGGAAGCTGGAGGCAGAACTCTGTTTAGGTGAAGCTTCACTAACAAAGCCATCAGCACTGGGCGTTGTAATGCCGTCTGGTCTCATCAGTTTAAAATTGTCACTGGTATTTGCTTCTGATGTCCTGTGTCATGTGTTACAGGTTGCTATGTAGAGATTCAGGTGGAGAGACTGAATCCATGCTGCTGAATGAGACTGTTCCACAGTGGGTTATTGATATAACTGTAGATGTGAGTACAATCTTATGTTGTCACATTTAGTTTAGTTTACATTCACTACATTAAAATAAATAAGTATATAAATAAGTCAAAATAATGACGTTTAAAGAGTTAAATTTTTGCAGGCTTGTGCGTGTTTGTATTTGTGTGAAAGTAGGAAGCCAACTAAATACATTTTTATCAGTGTGACAAGCCTCTCTCACTCACTTTTGCCATGCCATCACTTTGACAGTTTTTAACCTAACAGGAAACCAGGATTGTTTTGTTGCTAAGTAATACAAATGTCCAATAAGCTTTCTCTACACTGACCTCCAAAGACATCATTAACTATAGAGGAAGTTGGATGAAGGTTTTACAGTGTGAAGTGGACAAACCGGAACTTCCTAAAGTAATGTGTAGACACTTGTAACAGCAGGCACTGTGACTTGTCGTTGTTTTAAACATTAACAGTGGCTCTGATCTGTTCTAGTATCTCATTAAGTCGTGACAATGACACGATAAAGCAGTTAAATAGAATTCAGCCATCATGGTATTATATTCCTTATTCCCACCTGTGATTAGTGAATTTAGACGTGCTGGGATATGTTTTTTTCCCCAGGAGGAAATGTTTTATCAAATCACCAGCAGTTTGCTTCTGCCATTGTTATTATTTGATTATCGTTTGAGCTAAATGTATTATCCCTCCTCTTCTACTGCAGAAAAATATGCCCAAGTTCAACAAAATCCCGTTCTACCTCCAGCCCCATTCTTCCTCTGGTGCAAAAACTCTAAAGAAGTGAGTTTCTTTTTACTGTTTTTCCTTTTGATCACCTAATGCCGCAGTCAGAAAAGCAGCTGGCCCGTGATCTCGTCTGAGAGCTGATCTTTACTTGCTGCCTGTTCCGCAGGGACCGACTGTCGGCCAGCGACATGCTCCAGGTGAGGAAGGTGATGGAGCACGTGTACGAGAAGATCATCAACCTGGACAACGAGTCCCAGACGACCAGCTCCTCGGCCAACGACAAGCCCGGGGAGCAGGAGAAGGAGGAGGACATGGCCATGCTCGCCGAGGAGAAGATTGAGCTAATGTGTCAAGACCAGGTGGGCACAACGCCTTTGCTCGTACATCTCGACAACATCTTGAGCACCCTCAGTCTTTGTTTTAACCATTTATTCGTTTTTATCTTTCACCAGGTTCTGGATCCCAACATGGACCTGCGAACAGTTAAACATTTTATCTGGAAGAGTGGAGGGGACTTGACGCTTCACTATAGGCAGAAGTCCACGTGAAAGTCATCATTTTTAAACCAAGAACTCTTCGTCATTTGCCAATCACCACCCACCTCTGACATGTAGTACCCTAAACCCCATTGTGTGGTCAAGAGTCGCAGTATCAATGAGAATCCAGTAAAAATTTGTGAGGACGTGGCTTATGGTGTATCATAGGGAACTGACCAGAACAGGCCGGAGCAGCCAAGAGACACCTGGGAGATCAGTGGTCCGTAGTGTTTTTCTTTTTTTTTCTTTCTTTTTTTTTTTTTTTACAGTTTGAAGAACGGACTCGGTTTTCTCCAGAGCTCAACAGTCTCCGTCTCTCTTTTTTTCCTTCTTCTTTTATATCTGACTGCTATGTTTGTTTTTTCTTCTGATTGGCATTTTACTTTGAAGCAACAAAATTTAGAGTTTGTGTCTGAGCGTGTGTGTGTGTGTGCGTGCACATGGATGTAGTAGACTGTTTGTTTGCTCTAGTACATTCCAGAAACTGTCCTTGTTCTACATACAAACACTCCACACCTGTCTCCCCAGTTATCACCCGTTTAGGAGTACACTTGGTCTCTGGGTAGCGTCACAGTCCTCCTCTGTTCTGTTGTCATCTTAACTTGAACTTAACCTTGGCTTAGACATCTAATCATTGAGCTTGAACCTCATTGACAGAAGCACTCGTCTTTGTCATTTCTTTTTAGCTGTGCTGTTCTCAATGGACTGAATGTTCTTTTTTTTTGTAAATATATGTACGACATTTTTGATTTTAAGTGACTTTTTTGTTCTTTTGGTTTTGCAGCAGTTTTGTTGTGTTCTTGTACAGTTTACTTAAAACCAACAGTTATTTTTTTCCAAATCCCTAGAGCACATTCATGATCAGGAAAGTCATTTGACTTGGATGTTTAAAAATTGCATTTGTTGTATTTACAACACAGAAGTCGCAGTTCATTAAGAATGTTTAGTAGTCCAAGTCATCTTAGCAATCTGGAAATTATATATAAGGTATGTATCTTTAACAATAACTCATGCTTACTCGCTCTGTGCTTGGGTCATGAGCAGCGACTTTGATGACAGTGAGGGCTGTTCCTAATGTATATTTCATTTAGATTCAATAGGAGTTCAATGGAACACGAACATAACTTGAAGGGGAATCTCATCGAAGAGAATATATGAATACTCAACCACTGTGGGAAATTCACCAAAGTGAAATAAATGGTAATACCCACATCTCTCTTGGTGTGTCACCAAGCAGAACAATAGATCTTTTCATTGTAAATTTTCTGCAGTTACTTTTGCCATGAAGAGTGTGTGTAACGCCATAGTGGGGGGGAGGGGTGCATCGAGCGAGCTCTAATTGGCCAAAAACATGATGGGTATCATAATTAGGCCATAACCCTGCAATATCCCTTGTTGTAATAATTTGTGAAATATGTATATTTTAGGCATTCGAAGAAATAAATTGGAATGGTTTAACAATGACAGATTTATGGGATTATAAATGGATGTTTCTTTGAGTTGTGATGTGTTCATCTGGTGAGTGTGAAATAACAACAAGGGACAATTTCTTTTTTTGTTTTTTTTTAGTCAAGTGATATGATTGTTTAACCATCAAAAATTCACCCATTTCACATTCATCAAAAGACTCTGCACTCATTCCTAATAAAACATACAATTAATTGATAAAATATCTGTAAAAATATTTTCCTTATTTTACACACTAGCACCTACTTTGACTGTGAAAAACATTAAAAAGCCCTCTAGAAAAACTGACAGAATTTCTCCATGGCAGCATCACTGTTACTAGACATCTTACATACTGTATTATGAAAGAGTAAGAAAGGTCTGTCGTCTATTGGATTCACACCTTTCCTGTCGCCACCACAGGCGGGACTCATCTACTGTTGCATAGATCACAAAAAATAAAAATAAGTAGTGTTGAATAAGACATGGTACATGATTCCAGTGACAATCAGACTGCACAGCTGAATAAAGACAGTGTTTAAAACATACTGACCTCGTCAAATACGGCGTAAAAACAATGTACTGAAGGGTTTCGCACAGTACAAGTGCACACTTATTTAAAACTTTTAAATATCCAATATATAGGCCATGTACTACAATAAAAGTCCTCCTCTTGTAGTGTTACAAGTCAGCAATTTTTCAAACCTCCAAAATATCGACAACAGATGTAACACTGCACCACCAGACTGACAGCTCATCTGAACCGCCCACATGATGGTAGCCTCAAAAAAATGTTGATGGTTATGGATATTAAGGTGCAGCTGTGCTGTAGTTAATGTACGTTTATCTTTGGAAGTGTTCAAGTATTCGTCACATTAATGTCCCAGAGGCAAAGCCTTGTCACCCGTATAATCTAATTTTCACCGAGCAGGGATAAATGTGGATCACATTGTAACCTTCTTGGTGTACAAATGAGCAGTAACTTAGAAATGTCGCAGAAAAAAACAAATTGGATGTTTCTAAAGTTAAAAAAAGTGTTTCAAAGTATATTCTAATGCTTCAGCTGGTTTCTGTAGTGTAACTAACCTGATGAAGGAGCCACACACTTACTGTAAGACTCAATATAATATCAGCTTTTCCCTTAGTCTGTCCTATGTAGTGTTCCTTTAAAAAAAGCCCCAGTGATTGTCAACTTTTTTGTGTACTTTTTGTATGGCCTGACCCAAGGTTACTCCAGAGGCAGCTCCCCTTGTTCCTCCTCGTCACTCTCATGGCTGCAGTGATGAGCAGGAGCCACATCCAGCGGCTCTGCTGCGTCCTCGGCGGCCGACACAGGAGAATCGTCTGCCGTCGCCTCGTTAACAGCAGACGATTGGAGGAGATCGACAGGAGAGGGGCAGGGAGGGTCTTCAGTCGGGACAGGGGGCTGAACAGGAGACTCTGGGGGCTGAACAGGAGACTCTGGGGGCTGAACAGGAGACTCTGGGGGCTCTAGAGGAAGAGACAACGCACCGACAGGTGGACTCTGGCTGTCACTGGACTCAGAGACAGAGGCAGCTGGATCTGTAGACTCTGCGATGAGGTGAGATGTTTCCACTGGTGAGATGCCTGAATCTGACAGAGTGTCGTTGGAAGCGAGAGCAGAAGTGAGGTCCATGGCTGCCTGGGAGCTCAGCTCTTGTAGGTCAGTGTGGTTGTCGCTGGCTGATGATGAAAGCAGGACACTGTCCTCGAGCTCCTCTGTAAGACAGGAAATACAAACACGTTCCTTTCATTAAATCCATACACTAAATCTATGGGGACATGAACTGCTGCTGTCCTAACTTACCAACACCAGAGATTTCACCCTCCTTTTCCTCGTGCATAGCCAGAGAGGTGTTGGTCATGTCGATGGACGACATGGACAGATCCAGCCGGTCCATCAAGTCTGCAGCATCAGGGGTGACCACTGACATTTCGGACTCAGAGAACCCTGAAGAGACGACACAAGACACCTACTGGTAAGACTGAGAAGACAACACTCATATGACATATACCATCTACTCTGTGCCACTGCATGTCTGAACTGACCAGGGTCCATGACTCTCTGGATGGGTGGAGGCAGAGGAGCCTCTTGGAGGGTGACCTGCTCCAGATCCAACATATCTTCACTCTGGCTGGAAGGAGCCACCAAGGGTGTCTGGAAAAGCAAAACAAGAAATCAGCTCTGTTGCTACTACCAGTAGTTTGACCTCATGTAACACAGTCAGAAAATCAATGTGGTTGTTCAGGAAAACAAAAGCAACATCCACATAGATCTCCACCTGCAGCATTCAACACAGTACAGCAAGTCAGCCACAAAATAGATAAGCAGGGAGACAAACAAATGAGAAGCACTGAAACAATTAATTGATTGAACAACTTGGAAAAAAACGAAGTTCTCATCTGTGATTTTAAATCTTTTCTGACAATGACAGCAGTCACTGGTCGCAGCACTTAACACTGTAAACGTGGATTCAGATTTACCTCCGTGAATCCATGACTGGGCAGCTCAGGAGAGGGCTCCTCCACAGGAACAGGGATGGAGGGCTTCGCCACAGACACGTCAGAGACCACTGGGATTCGGTGCAAGTAGCCATAACCAATGCCACATCCCAAACTGAGAGAAAAACATTCGACACAAAACCATCAGTACCACAACTACCATACAATTTATACAGTTTTTACATTCTGACATCACAAACTGCTGTAAAATCTGAAAAGTGACAAACTTTACAGAGCAGAAAAACAAACAATCTACACAGGCCTTCATTCCTCCGGCGATGTCAAACACATTGTGTCTGCATCAGTTGTTTTATTAATGAGAAAGATGCTGATGTTTTATAGAACAGATAAAATGCTTTGAAGGCAAAAAGATCAGTTTCTTAAAACATGAAATGCGGAGGGACTGAACACAGTACGACTGTGTCTGTCACATACCTGCCCTCTCCTCCCCACGCTCCATTCGGAGTGACCACCACCTCTCTGCAGGCATCGGTCTGTGTGCTGTACACCAGCAGCTTCAGGGGCCTCCCTTCGTGAGCCTCGATCAGCGAGAAGAAGTCCTCTGACTGCAAATCAGACACAAACATTTGATAAGAGATAAATGTTTTCAAAATCTCACAGATGATTCAATGAGCCAATAAAGCGTGATAAGAAAAAGACTCACATCTTGCAGCACTTGATCTGCTCCGACGATGTAGTCACTGTGCGGCTGAAGCCCCGCCAGTGCAGCAGGTGAGCTGGCTTCCACGTCCTGCAGGAGAGAGACAGGATGAGTACAGGCGGCCGAACCAGAGTTAATCGGTTTGATTTTCCTCGTTCTCTCTCGGCTCACCAGAACGTGCCAGACGTTCTCATTGGCCCCTTGGTAGCTGCAGAAGCGAACACTGGCCCCCAACAGGCCCTGTCCCCCCCACATGTTACTGGGCACCACGTCCAGCTCGCGCACCCTGGTGGTTTTAGTGCTGTACACCTCCATCTTCACCAGTCTCTCCACGTTGGCCTTCAGGACCTCCTTCAGCTGGTCATTCTCCTCATTCTGATGAACACAGCCGGAGGTAACTTTATGACCGTGTGCCGGTTTACAACCTGCGTGCAGTCAGTGGAGTACAGACTATACGACATACAACAGAATATCATATGAACTTACGAGTCTCTTGTGGTCCAGAGACAGAATGAAGTCAAAGAAGGGCTGAAGTCCGGCCTTTTCTGCAGGAGAGCTCGGCTGCACCTGTTACAACCAAAGCAAATCAAATATAATTATTATTATATTGAGCTATATTGAGCTATAATAATTATTATTTGGTTAATTAATTTGAAAAAGTATTATTCCCACAAAACAAAAACCTGTATGTTTTGGAGCATTTAAATCACTCTGTTTAACAGCTACAGCTGCTACAGTCAGCAGCTGCAACCAGGGATTATTATAGATTAATGTATCTATCTGTATTATATATAATATGTCTGAGCCTCTGTCCAAAACTATCAATACCTACATAAAAATATTAGCATTAACAAAGGCAGAAGGGAAAAGTAGCAGTTAATCGACCACCCATTTCAGCAATAACACTGATTGTATTGATGCAGCATGAAAAGACCAGTTTAATTTGCCCTCATCGGAAACAAACACAATCCTGGGCTCGGTGGTTTAAGTACTGATGGAGGACTCTTTGATTACGGTTTCTGAGTGTCTAAATCAGTTTCTCAGACAGACTGTCCCAGTTCAAACAGTGCCAGCTCATCGGCTCAGCCTCAGTTAGCTTTGTTAGCTTTGTTAGCTCAGTTAGCATGACGCGCTGCGGGACATGTTGTTCCGCACGCCGACATCAGCAGCTGCTTACGCCGTGGACGTGGTAGCCGTACGTCCCTCCCTCGGACACCTCTGAGCTCTGCGACAAACCCATCTCTGCGGCGAGCTGCCGAAATACCAGCTAAACTGAGGAGAAAATAGCAGGTGTTGGAGAATTATCGCGGCTGACAGTCGGCGGCCATCTTCGTCTGCAGACAGGAGCAGCCGATCGCAGACGTCACCGAGCGGGGGGGGGGGGGGGGGGGGGGGGGGGGGGGGGGGGGGGGGGGGGGGTGACAAGTGTGTGGGGGGGTGTAACAAGTGTGTGGGGGGGTGTAACTAAGTGCATCTAGTGATATACGGGTTTGAGTATTTCCTGTAATGTACACATTAATTGATCAGCAATTATCATCAATTAATATCTCTTGTGAAATGGGCCATTCTGCATCAGGAGTACTTTTGTTTTGGCACTTTAGTCTGAAATACTGGGACACAGGCTCAAACAGAGTCTTCATTCATGTGATTATTATTGCCTGTGCTTCTCCTGTCAGGAGGAGTCTAAATATCTCCTGAGTTACATAGTGGAGTGTGCTCTGAATCAATCAGTAATATCAGTGGATAATAAGAGAAACCTTTTCAGTGAGTCTCGTCTCTAAACTCGACAGATTGTCGACCACATTACATAAAGACAAGGAGGACACTGCAGTGTAGATTAT
>JAOXYL010000071.1:18606799-18620679 GCA_028564955.1 Terapon puta
GTGAGTCTCGTCTCTAAACTCGACAGATTGTCGACCACATTACATAAAGACAAGGAGGACACTGCAGTGTAGATTATTATTTCATTATTGCTTCTTTGAATTCATGCTTGTCCAGTCTTGGTGTACCTGGATTGAATAGAATAAAAGGCCATTCATAAAACAAATCTGAAACGAGTGAATAAATAAATAAAAACGTTTTATTTAATTATTCCAATACAGAAATCTTCTAAACACATTGTTAAGCATATAGGCGATAGTCCACAATAGGACAGGCAGTTATAACAACTCCTCCCTGCATGTGTCAAAGTGGAGTATCCTGCTTATACCACGGCCAGTTGCCAGCTACATATAGATTTTTGTTGATATCTGCGGGAATACTTTTTAAAAATGGGACCTCTTTAGTGCTTCTAACCTTGTGACCTTTGTAATAAATATCACTTTAAACAGCTACTCCAAACAAAGAAAGAAACTGTGGAGAAAAATTCCAGCTGTGGGTTTAAACAGTGATGAGGCAGCTGCATCGGAGCCAAGTGCTTCATCTCTAATAACCCAATCTTTCTGTCCGGTGCAAATATTCTCTGTGGCCATGGTATAAGAAATTAAATAATATGTCAGATATCATTATATAGGTCCAGGAAATAAAAAAGAAACTAGACATATATTAATTAGTCAAGTGTTGATTCTCTGAAACAAAGGCAAAATTATTTTTAGGCAGTAGAAAAAATATCCAGCTAGAAAAAAATATTTTATCAATCATTCTTTACACATTGAAATATTCTTACAAATACATAAAACAGTGCTTTGTACATTTAATTCTCTTCCTCTCTCCTCTGTGGCACTAGAATGCCTCGAATTAGCTAAAAAAGCAGGGTGTCGCCAACTGCGTAACCCTGCTCTGGGCTCGCTTCAGTGAGGCCGATCAGAGACTCCAGGAGGTAGGTGCTCGACTCGTACTGTGGCAGACTGACAGGCTGAGACAGCTGGAGGTGGCGGAAGCTGTCTGGGTGTCTGTGTAGTTTGAAAGAGCTGTGCAGGGGCCCGGAGGTGTAGTCGCTGTCGAAGAAGTCGAGGTCGGAGTCAGAGGAGAGACTCAGGTCCATGTACCTGCCTGAGGAATAGTCCACAGTGGGGGAGGGGGTGTCGGGGAAGCCCTCGAGGGAGTCGTCGTCAAAGAAGTCTCTGGATTGGTTGGCGTTCTCGTCGAGGTAATCTGTCAGCGAGGCCCTGCTCATATTGTCTGTGAACGTGTTGGCTGTGAGTAGTCCCGTGCTGTTGGTCGGCGTGCCGTCGCTGCTGTGCTGCGTCGGTGGTTCTCCCGTGTGCCTCAGCTGGCTGCACGCGGAGTAGTTGTCGTTTTCAGAGTCACAGATGCTGAGGGCGCGTGACAACCCTCCATCAACTTCAGGGAGGCTCTGACCCCCATTAAGGCAGCCTCCCGCGTCCGAGTCAGAGGAGGAGCAGGAGGATTCGGTCATGTCGCTGCTGCAGCTGTTCTCCTCCACCACCGCCCGCTCTGGGATGAAATGAAAGGAAGGAGTGGTGGGCATGGTGAGAGGAAGACCATCTTCCTCCATGCTGAACCCGAAGGGGCAGCCCTGGTCCTGTGAGTTCTGCACTGGGTGGGCATCGTTCCTGTCCAGACACTCTTGGAGGTCCTCAGGAAGTCCAGTCGGCTCCTTTTGGCTCAGTGTTTCGTCTTGCAGTCGCGCCTCCAGTTCGAGTCTCATGGCGGTGTGGATGTAATGGGTCTGCACGCGTCTGGAGTTGAACTCGATGCGCCCCTGAGTGTTTCCACAGCCGTCCTTAGAGCAGCCACATGGGAAGTTAAAGCGGTCCACCTGTGAACAGATGGCAGGAAGAAAATCAGTGCTGTGGGTTAAACAATATTCTTTAACACAATATTACATAACTAATCAGGACCTACAGTCAACAATCACCAAAAAATAAAATAAAATATGAAACCTGCTCATAGTACATGATAAAATGTGCCAAACTCGTCATGCCCAAACCAAGTTTCTAATGTGCTTTTAGACGTTAAAGTACTGTCAATCTATATTTAAGTGTCGCACTGTACCTGGCATTTGATTCCTGCCAGACTGCACGCGCAGGTCTCTGGCTCACAAAAGCCTCTGCAGTCACATCCACAGGCCTCCCTGGACAGACGCAGGGCGTGAAGCTGCCTCTTCTCCTCCCTTTCTATCCGCTTCACCCCGGCTGCCTGGAGGAGAGCCTGCCGCTGTTTGGAGGAGTACGGCTGAAGGAAACCTCCATCATCCAGGTCGGTATCGCTGATGTGGACGTCAGTGTCTTCAACTGGGATCTGATCCACTGTGAGCCTGTCTGCTTCGCTCTGGTCGATTGCCCCACTGGTGATCAACTGGAATCAGCAAAACAGAATAAATAAGAAGACGGCGGTGTAGAAGAGCAGTGCAAAACTGATGTAGAGATGAAGGGCACTTACTTTGTGTTTCAAAGCATTGAACCTGTCCTCTCTCATTCTCTCTCTGAGCCTCTCTCTGCGCCTGTGCCGTTGTTCCAGTGCATGCTCTGCCACCGTGTATCTCTGGAGGATGCTGTGCCTCTGCACCATGCCCAACGTGGCACCTCCATGGCTGGGCACACTGGTGAAGCCCTGGCAGCGTGGGAAACTGAACACGGACACTTGGTCGAAACGCACGTTGCTCTGCGCACCTCCAAGCTTTGGCCTCTTCATAATGGACCGAACTGGTTAGAAGAGAGACACCATAGCCATCAGAAAAAGTAATGCAGGTACTGTCCTCCAGTTTTAAAGTGAGCATCTGGTGCTGTAACATGTATGACCACTATAGTATGTCCACATTTATCAGCCTCAGTGTAGAAAATCAGTCCTACCTGCTCCAAAATGATCTGCTTCTGGTCTTACTTTTGGGACTAGGAATAAAAGTATTTTATCAGCCTATTTACTGAGATGTCTCAACCTGTTATGAATTACTGAATAACTGAGGAATAATAATGTCTGTAATTTAAAGGGTCAGGTCAGTACAGGAAGCTTAACTTAACTTGAATTCTCTGGTCCTGCTATGATTTGCTGAGGGATCATTCTTAGAAATCATTCCTGGAGATGTGACAAATACAGGTCCTGAAACCTTGACACAGGCTTTGGCTTCTGTAGGTCTCTGATTGGCCACTAGGTGACACACTATGAGTTCTTCACTGCAGTCTTGGCTTAGGTCAATAGTTTAACATACATGTGAAGAGGAAATACCAAGCAAAGGCTTCCATTGAAACAGAACAGGGAGTAAAGAAGTAAACCAAGGTCTACCTGCTGGTCTCTGAAGTTTTACCAGAACAAAGTTAAACTATTTCTACCAGTTTAGTCTTCAGTTTAAATCAGGTTAGAGTTTAGTTTAACAGTTTGGTTTCAGCAAATAACTGACTGACTTTCACACGTCGCTGAGGCTGAACTCTGCTTCCAAAAGTCAGTAAACAACTGAGAGCAGCTGACTAAGCTCATCTCAGCTGCTCGTGTGTCTGGAAAGCTCCACACTGGGGCACTGTTTGCACTACGACTCAGTTGCGACTTGGTAACAGGCTCAAAATGACAAGCCTGGAGCTGTTAGAAATGAGGTCTTACACTGTGCAACTATACCTGCAGAATATTTTGTCACTGCAAGCCCTCTGCAGCTCTGTGATATCTTAATAGCGCCATTTGATATGACTTGTTTAAAGGGATCTTGCTATTCAAATAGATTCCACAACATCCTATTTCTCAGGCAAATTATGTTCTCCCCAACCGGACAGACGGTCCAGAGCCATTCTATGCGAGTTATCTCGAGGTTAGCACTTTCATACCAGTGCTGCAGCAGGCTGATAAGAGACACTCCTATAAAACACTGATGGGAAAACGGCTAGATAAGGAAGAGGTTTGCATTATTTGAAAGACGAGTAGAGAAAAAAAACAGTAGTGGTTGTTGGTTCTGAGACTTACTGAGTAAGCTGCTGGGTGAAGGGGGAGTGTGAGGTGTGAAATCCTGGTCACAAGAGGGGCTGCTCTCCCCGTCGGACTCCCACTCTGAAGAGGCAGGGGAGGAGAGGGAGGTTGGAGGAGAGGAGGAGGAGGAGGAGGAGTAGCAGGGGCTGTCATCTACCTCTGCAAATTTTCTCTTAAGGATGCCTCTCATTGTTTGGCTGTGGTGTCTGATGTACATTCTGCAGGGCAACAAAGAAAAAAGGTCAACACTCTTAAAGGGTCAAAAAGGAAAAAACAAGTCATGCATTGTGTCTTTATCCAAAGAACAATCTTATCCCAAGAACATAAAAAAGGCATTATGTAAAATTAATAGATTGATAATGGAATAACAATTCAGTGACACGGCAGCAAGGATGAGTTTCTTGGTCACAGTCAAATCATCCATCTTTTGGAAATGAAAACTGGAGGAATGAAAGCTCTTTCCCGTTGAGGGCTGCAGCTCTTCTGGTTGAGCCGGTTTCACAGTTTGTTTAAGCTAATTACATCTTGATAGGGATTATCTAACAAACTGATGTTTCATAGGTGCACAAATATGTACTGAAATCATCACAACCGACCGAGCATTTGAGGGGCTTGAAAAAAAATGAACAGCACTTTTTCTTTTCCCTGCGGAGTAATTAACATTCCAGTGATTCCTCGAGTTTTTTTGTGAAGAATACGTGGAAACGGACCGTCCAATGGCTGCATGTGAAGGACTGGTGGGGGGTGTAATGGTTCAAGGCTGCTATTTTTGGATGTGAACATGGAAAAGAAATCCAAACATGAGTAATTTCAGGGTTACAAACCTTAGTGCGGCTGTCCAAAGCCAGTCAAAGAGAAAGTCTAAGCATTGTACATCGTAAAAGGGAGCGGTGTCAGTGAAGAAAAGCTGTTAAAACTCAACAAGTTAGCAGTTTGTGAGTGGAAACTGTTCATTCATTTCTGGAAACAATGGGAACCTATGACCTCTTAGATGTCAGAGAAACAATTATATTAACAGCGATCGTTTTTATATGCATGACTATTTTCTTGATTAATCAGCTTGGTCCATGAAATATCAGGAAATAGTAAAAGAATGTCCTTTAAGCCAAAATAGATATATTTAAATATTTCAGCTCCATTTCACTTTAGACTTTCCTACTGGCTGTAACACTGATAGAAAACAGTTAAAGGTGTCTGATCCTCCTCTTTGTTGTAAAGTCTTCTAAGTTGTAATATTAACAAAAAAAAACAAACAAAAAACTGGTGGCCTTCTTCATGGCTCCAAACAATCAGAAGTGGCTTTATTTTTTAAGAAGTTTCAAACTAATAGGTCTAATAAGTGACAATAACACGAGCAAGCTGACCAAGATTCAGACTGGCCTCTCCTCAGATCCCAGAGAGAAGGGGAGGGAACGTTCAGCATAACACTGTCCACTGAAAACAGCTCGGCATGTGCCTTTCCTAACAGGGTGAGTAACACACCAGGTAAAAACAAAAGACATTGCCTCTGCTCAGAAAAAAACAGCACTGTAAGCCACTGATCACCTTCAACTACACTGACTGCCTCGCTCTAACACACACTCGATCTTTGTTCACGAAACACTTCTGATTGTCTGTAGTAGGCAAATAGTTTAACCGGTGAGGCTGTGTGTGTGTGTGTGTGTGTGTGTGTGTGTGCACCCAGAGCGAGCAACTTCCTGGATCCATCAGCAAATAAGAGGTGAAACAAGAGACAGCTTCTTGTGCCATTACACTATTTACTCAGTGGAGCAGGGGCAGCTAAAAACACCCAGCATGCCTCTGTGATATTGCTGCTAATTTAACATTTTTCGTATTAATGCTGCACTGCAGGTTCATTGTAGCTGCCTCCTGTACCGACTGTATCCCATTTATTACATCCAGTATCTGACAGGGAGGGGAGAGGCTTTACTGTACATGTGGGCATCCTCTGAGAGCTCATGAATAATTGAAAGGTTCAAAGCAGCAGCAGCACGTCGTGCACGTGCGCGCTCACGTGGACTGGGAGGAGGTGTGTGTGTGTGTGTGTGTTTGTGTGTGTGTGTTGGGGGGGGGGGGTATTAATGCACTAAAGTTTTTTTTTTCTTGAAAGTGAAATTATTGGGAAGAAACACCCACCAACCCACGATGATGCAGACTGAGTTCACAATCATTTCACAGTTGTTTTAAAACGCCCTTTAAATCCCTGCAGGAATGTCAGTGCGGCTTTTCATTGGAGGAGTGCGGGAGTCGTTTCCTGTTTGGCATTACAGCACTCATTAGGCGGCTGACCTCTTCACCCCGCGCGCGCGCACGCACACACACACACAGCAAACACGTCGACTACAATGACAACACCACCCACCCAAACCTCTGTCCTCTGTCCGCTCCTCACAGACACTGACAGTCCCATTTAAACCAGAGCAAACTTCCTCTGCGCGCGCGCGCGCGTGCACACACACACACACACACGCACAGCGATAGGAAGTTTGTTTAAACATTACTGCTCATTTCAGACTGTCTGACTCCTCGCCAAACTGTGTTATTAACAATAAATTTAACAGCAAGCCTCCGTTAACAGCCACCATTTCACACCATTAAGAGCGACCTTATTATATAAATCCATACGAGGCGACAGAGATAAAACACAAGGCAACAACACAAACCACAGTTATTACTGGCACCAGCAGTGATAATAATAATACTGGACTGTTTTCTCGAGTTACTCACCACAAAGTGAAACGCGGCATGTTAACAAAGAGGGCCGAAAGTATCACGAAGTTGTGGGTCCTGTTCGCGGAGCAGCCAGCTGAACATTGTGAGTGTGTGTCTCGGTGTTTATGTGAAGCCTCACTGTAGTACCAGTGTGAACATGAGAGGACTGCTGCTGAGAGCTCACAAAGGCACCGCGTCCAGCTGCAAGATAGTAACACCCCTCCCTGCTCCGAATCGCCTAACTCCCCCCGACAAATGCACACAACTGTCAGAATAGCTGGTGGTTTTTGATAGCGAACATGTGAAATATAAATTATTAGTGTGAACAGGTACATGGTAGACCTGGTGATGAGACAGGCATGGCGATTTTTAACTGATTTCATACACAGCACAGCACTTTCATCAAACGTAGCTAAAGGCTGACTCTCAAATCGATTGGATCGCGTCCAAAACAAAACACCCACGATTGACACACTTCAGCTACCAAATGATGCGTTTTCAAATCAAATCAATCACATTTTCCCCTTTAAACATACAAATTTATGGGTTACTATTAGAACGACGGCAACTCTTCTGTCCAACGAAACCGGAAGTATACGGGAAGAGAATTATCTCGCTCCGCATCGCTCGTCTCTGCGGCTCCCCTGACTGCCTTGACGCAGACGGTGACACACGCAGAGGCAGGAGACGCTCATAGCTGTCACTGCTGCCCACAGATCTCTATCTGCCCTGGCCTCTCTTACCACCGCTGATGTGGAGGCAAATAAACGACTTTTAAACGTCCAGCTGGGGATTATCAGAAGGAAAGCAGCCAGCACAATAAACAAAGTAAAAACATGCACTCTGTCGGGCTGCAGGAACACTTTACTTGGATAATTTCTTTGATGATTTTCTTCCAATACAACAGAACAAAATCAAACAAACTCATTGGTATTTTCAGGATTTGTTGATTTAACTCAGCGGTCATTTTGGAGGCTGTACTTTTTCCACCCTATTTTTGACAAATGTGATTTTTTTTTCTCATTCCTCCTCTATATTTCATGATATGTGGATTTTTCCTGACAGCAATTCAAGGAATGACTGAGAGGAATCAAAGCTAGGCTGTATTATCATAACCACTACTCAAAAATGAACACAGCTGAATATAGCTGAATCTGTATGATAGAAATATTTTACTTTGAAAATCATCCATCTGAATTCATGTTATTTGAACTCCTTAAGCTAAACTATATATTTTTTCTGGCTCACAAATATAGTGGCATTAAAATTTCACATTACTGTAAGTATTCTACAGTTTCACGATAAAATATCCCTTTTAAAGACTCATATCCTTATGTTCGTGTGCTGTCTCCACAGACTGCTTGGGCCTTTTGTGTGAATTGCCGTCAGAGGTCTTATAAAAAATAGTGATCATAGCTCTATTACAGGTGACACATACTGCCAGGTATTCATCTTACATCACTGTAATATGAGTCACTGGCGTACGTCTGTAATGGTGATTCAAGTTAGACACTCCTAAACTGCAGGGAACTCCCTGTAGTGTAGAGGAGCCGTAGATGGACTTGGATTATGGATTTGGGTGTAAATCCATGGTCTCCTCTACTCAAAGAAAAAATCCTCTTCCCAGCTTTCCTTTATACTCTATTTCTTGTGAACAGATGTTGCCATTAGTTAGAAGAAGAAATTTGCCTACACATCCATGTGCTCATTTTGAACAATCCAAATTGTTGGTGGTTTTTGTAAAAACATTGAGTGAGAAAGGGTAAAGCGACTGGATTAACATTCCAGTGTCTCTGGTTTTAAAGATAATCACAGGCTACTCTGTGTCCCCAACTGGGAGGGACATGAAGCTCTGCACTCACAGAGACAGACAAACTGAGCGACAGCTTAACAGATGGACAGACAGATGAACGGAAAGTCAGACAGGTCCAAAATAGTCTTGAGCTTTGACCTCATGTTGACCCACATCAGTGCTTCAGTTTGACGAAAAACTGCATTAATACCTGTTGGTCCAAATATTGTGGCCAAAGGACACACTGGTCATCCAGACCTCAGTGTGTGTGTGTGAGAGAGAGAGAGAGAGAGGGAAAGAGGGAGAGAGAGAGAGAGTGACCCACTTTGACTGGGATCACTCCAGTGCATGTGTGTGTTCCTATTCCACTGACCTGCGTGGGGAGTAAACAGCAGGGAGACAGTGCAGCGGGAAAGGAATTTCTAATAGTGAAACAGCACATAAATAACCAAAAATAGTGTTTTCTTTAGAGCTCAGACCTGGACTCTTTGTGAATGAATGTGATGACCTAAAGGTAGACTTGGCATCTTGAAGGTTAAAATATGTATCCTCCCTGATATATTGGTGTGATTTAATCATAAAACATGATCAAAGTGCTACGCAAGGCTATGTGGCTATTTATAGTACAATCACACTGTCTGTCCAGAAATACATTTTTGCAATACAGTTGGAGTTTCCTGTTTCCTTCTGCTCGCTGTTACCATGCACAGTATGACTTTGCTTAAATATGTAAGGAGGCTAATCCAGATTCTCTCAGACCACCCTGGTGCAGCACTAACAGAGAAGAAGATGAGTCATGGAGGAAAATTAATATTTCACTTGAAGAGCACTGAAATGTTTAGCGCATACAGTAAATACAGAATGTCACAATTTACTGTATGTCTTCACTATATAAATGTAGCCATCAGAGTCAAACTGACCCAGATACGTAACCTCATTTAATTCTATTTAGATGTCATGTAAATAACAATAAGGACGTGACAGATTGTGCCACGGTACAAACTCATTATTTCAGAGCTGCCTCCCTCCACATTGTCATCCATCTCATATTCGATATCTGACAGATGATCTTATCTCATATCTGCTCGCACGGTGAGAGTAAACCATTACTGTGCCCTCAGTCCAGCGTCCACGTTACATAACTTATAGTTAACCTACATTCTGGAGCCTCTCAGGTTGCTGCCACTGGCTGTCGTGGCCCTGTTTTACTCAGTCAAGCTGTGCTAGCGATGGCCCACATACAGCGATATACTGACGGAGTTTGACAAAGCTTCGGGCATTTGAAACTGTGCCCTAGTTCCTCCTTCCTTCCTGTGGATACTATCTCAGGGATTTTACCCCCTTTTAAAGATCACTCTCAGTTCTCCTGCACAAAACAGGAAGTATCAGGTGGTGTCGGGCTGTGCCTTATTGCTTTCCAGTCAGGTTGCATTGTGAGGTGCCAAACAGAGCCACGTGCTGCCAAAAGGTTGTTTTGTTTTGCTGGATAATACTTCCTTAACAACAGAGCCAACATACCAAGACAAATTTCTTGGATGTGAAAACCTTCTTGGCAGTGAAACTGATTCTAAATGAGATACGCAGTGAAATAAATTAAACTGAAGCGATAATGTAAACAAGTGGAAGATTATTCACTTCCTCATGATATTGACAGATGGAAAATATACTCCTCTGCTCTACACTCTGAATGGTTGACGTCTTACTCCAGCTCCTCTCGGGGAAATGTCACATGTATACATGAGTTGGCTCCTTTTTACATAGCCTGTGATGTCATATTTTGACAGTCGTCACCATGGTCGCAAGGGCAAATATAGCCCAGTTGTTTCTATTTCGGAGGAAGGAACGGCAGTGAATCATTATGTTTGTCTTCATCCACATCATCGACGGCATGACTGCTATCATCATCAACAGTGTCTCCATCTTTGCAGTCAGCATTGTCTTTTTCCTTCTTGCGTCAGTGGTCTTTTCATTCTGACACATCTCTTTAAAGTTTAGTGTCCATGTCTGAGTGAGTCACATCAGTTTTTTTAAATAAGAAGGTTTAAATGCTTTTCAACAAGTGTTCAGAGTTTAACATTAAAGCTCCTGCGTTACGCTGTCATGTTAAATATTAATGGCTAAATAAGCAACAAGCAGCGTTGGGAGAAGGTGGAGCATCGCCGGGCATTTGATCAGTCTGATTAACAGTGACATATACACACATAACCACACAGTAGAGGGGATCTAGATACACAGCCAAAGCTATTTAGTGATGGTTTAGTTTAGCTGTGATCAGGGCTTGATTTTATAATATATCAAAATCAGTATTTTTATAATCAGTATTTTTATGTCAAATATCCTAAAAAAACATGTCTCCTGTCACAAAGACAAAAGAGATGGACAGTGACTTGCTAACTTTTCAGCCAGTCCTTAAAGTGGTGGAAATGTTCACTGAAATGTTGCTGACAAGACACCGTTTACTTGAGTTCATCCCTCTGCGTCGTATTCTTAGCAACACTGGGCACATGCAGTAAACGGTTAATAACTCAGCACATGGCTTCAGATACCAGGAAATGTTGGGGCCACTTGGAAGTGGCATTAACTGCTAACACAAGGGTTACGGGCTTTGTGCTGGCTGCTTCTCTTAGTAACTCTGCTGACCGTGCACGCGTCACTGTCTGATATGAGCGGGTTTGTGGTGCCATCAACAGGTTCGGCAGCACCATTTGAAGACTGCAAATGCGATGTTGGGATTTTCTGCAGCATGTCCACGTTAACTGGACATTTCTATTAGTGCAGTAATGGTGAGACTGCTTGAAGCCCTTTGGAGGTTTGTGATTGGGGAATGACCGAAGGACCGAAGTGGGTCACACATACTGGAGGCACAGCAATACAGCTGTATTGCATCGGTTGTATTTATTAATATTTAGATCCCTATTGTACTCCACAATTGTAATCCCATGTTGATTCAAACACACTTCAAACCAATGAGAGGGGGGCAGATAAATGATGGAGCATTTATTGTGAAATTACCTAAATGGTTCCAAATTTGGCTAAAGATGTTATTTCCATGTTGGACCTCACCCCTCTTATTATGAAGCTGTTTAGAGGAAATATGTTTTCAGCATCTTTAAACTGCGTTCAACCGTCTATCAAAGGGGCAATAATCTGACTTTCTCCACTTAGAAAATGGCATCAGATAAAGACTTTGGGTAAAATTTCACAACAGTGACACCTTAAGTCACGTGTCAACTACCATCCTTTTGTCTGTGCAGTGGTATCGGTTAAGGGGTGACACCAGAGAGCTTCCTGTGACACCCTAATGGGTGGCCTTGCACCAAGTGTACAGCTGCCTAATCTGGGGGCCGGTCCAGGGGTGATATCAAGTCTCTGTAGCATAGTCACTTGGGCTACAACATCCTGGATCCCTCAGATGCTCTCTGTGCAACACAGAGTTTGAAAAATTGATATGAAGGAGATCTGTGCTATAATGGCAAGTAACGTGTATAAGCAGTGTATGGACTGAAATGAACTGCGATGTATAATTCAAACAGCTTCACTTAACAGCCTTGTCAATGCTAAGAGCTGTAAAGCTTAAAGCTGCCACGTTAATGTAATATTTCAAGGTAATGTACAGTGGACACATCATGCTATCAACTTATATGATTATCAGCATTTTATGTACATATTATATCATTTCTTTTTGTAAGAAGTATACCCTTTGTATCCCAACAAAACATCATCCATGCATTATCACTTATTGTATTGCTGCAAAAGCAAGTCGAGCTGCAGCCCAGAGTGCAAAGTAGGTTACACAACGACAATTTTTCAACAGAAGTGATCTTATCTCGCTGCATGTGAGCAGCAAAAGCTGTGACAGCCAAGCAGCTGTGTGATTGGGTTTGACATTCCCCCTGCAACAATGAGCCTCTTGTCAACATTCGCCACCGAGCTGCAGTGACCTTTCTTACAAACTTACAAATTGGCCTGTGTGAGGCAATGTGGACACAAGAGGCGTTTTAGCTAAAGGAACACAGTAAAGACATATTTCTCTTTGAGTCTATGTTGCTTCACTATGCAGACTAACAAAGCTGCGTGCATATGTGGAAGAAGTGCGTGTGTGTTCCCGTTCTCATCTTGCCACCGATTGTGTCTGTCTGTCAGCCCCGTAGTGGGAGCTCCTGTGCTCTCGGAGTTCCAGCAAACTGTATTCTGCTGTTGGTGTTGGCTGTCACATGTGCCTCCATGTGAGGCCTTTGCAGGAGCACACAGCAGCAGCAGCAGCAGCAGGGGGAGGAGGAGGAGGAGGGGGGTGGGGGGAGGAAGGAGATCTGCTCTGTTCTCAGCTGTTCAGGCCAGTACTGACTGTTCTGTGGAGCTGTGTGGGTGAGACTGTCTGACTCCCCCCTCCGTCCCTACATGCTCAATCACTCACTGATTGCCTCTCTTTTCTCCCACTGCAGCTGGCAAAACACATGCATTAAAGACTGACAACACAACAGTTAGACACAGCATGGGCTTCTTACTTCTCTCACTGACTGCTGCACTGCTGCCTTGTATTCATGTGTTTGCACAAAGCATTAGTGTATATTGTGATATTTTATTGATACATTAGACTTTTGTGAGCAGCGGCCACTTTATTTTATCAGCCCTTTATTTCTGCAAATAGCTATCATGTAAACACATGCACTCACCTGGCTAACCCAAGTATCACAACACATGTTCTGTCAACAAGAGAGCCACGTTCATGATAGATGGGGGAGTCATGCTGCTCTGGCGCCATCTCCTGGGTGTTAACTAATATTAAGTTGAAAACCCTCAATGGTGTGGTCATGAATGAAACATTTTCTACACTGGGGGTGTAAATGCTCATGAAATGTTTCACAGCCAGATGAGAGACATGTTATAAATGTTACTAATGCTGAATGATTGTTAATTTCATTAAGGTGCAAGATGATTATAATGATTGACACATAAAGCAGGATGACTACAGACTTTGTAATGCACATGAACAAAAACAGCCTACATCCATCCGATCACATTGTCCAGGAATGCAAAATTAGAAGCTAACACCTACATTACCGGATTACTTAACCACTTGGAGTTAGCAGAAACAAGGGGCAAATAAAACACTGACATATTACCCCCCATTAAGTAAGTAGCTATGGAAGTTATTTTAATTGAGCTACCAAATGTTCTAATATAAACAACCTGCTACAAATGAAAACATGGCTCCACGCTTAGTTGGGAACAGTTGAGTTTTCTAGCCCCTTAGAAAGTAGGGTGTCCATAGTAAAAAAAATGGGCATAATAAATAGCTAAGGCATAAAAACATCAGGACAAAATTTAATTTTGCCGGTACTCAGATTTCCTGATGTCCAAGTGTCATGTTGGACACTGGTGAATCTGGATGACAGTTAATGATTA
>JAOXYL010000071.1:18627623-18650139 GCA_028564955.1 Terapon puta
CTTATAATAAATAATGTAATAATGACAATACTTACAAATGGCAAGGTGATGTAAAATGTAAAACCTATCTTTTTTTTAAAGTACAATTCAAACCTCTCTGGAATAAAAATAAATTAGGTATGAATTTGAATCAAACACGTTCATTAGCCTTGTTTACAAGGTATGTCAAAAGCCTTTGAATCTCTTACATCTTTTGAAATTTTTACAAATGAACGATGCAGTCTGTAAGTACCAGTGTTTTGACAGTGATCTGTTTTCTATAGTTTTCACTCGACACATCCCCACAATGGATGTGTGCCTGTATGTTCAGGATGTTGGGTACTCACTACATTTTGGATAGCGCAGCAGGACAATCACAGAGCTACATTTCTAACACAATATGAACATCCTTAAAGGTGCTACAATCAATGTTTAACAAAAACAATGTACAAAATAAATATGTGCATGAGGTGCTGCTCATGCTGACAATATAGAATGATAGCTATGAAGTTTCCCTCAGGTGTATGGAGCACTTCAGTGTATTTCAGCTCAACTGTACTTTTTTAAGCCAATCGCACCTTTTCATTACTGTCATTTTCAGCCCAGCAGAACACTCATTCCAGCAAAAAAAAAGCTCTACTACCCTACGGTGGTTAAGCAGTGGAGCATAAAGCAGCCAAAAATCCATCCACACTCCACACATGAAATGAATGATAATGTTGGTCTGTTGCTGCAGAATTTGCCACTCAAGTTGCCAAATATAAAAAAAGAAAAATGTGTTCTAATAAGTGGCTTAATTCAGATTTATATTTCCAAGCGTTTTTGTGGAGAAAAGGTTTAGATTAGGTGTTTGTGTGATGTTGACCTACTAACAGCTGTGAAGTGCTTTGTTAACCCTGGTGTGACAGAAGATGGTTTGCTGTAAAAAACATCAAGCGAGCATTGAAGAAGGTAAAGTATAGCTTCATTTGCTAAAATGCACATCATTCTAACATCTGTATGATCCAAATTAACTATTTTTCATTATTGGAACCTGACAATATTACTCCCATCTGTCTTTCATTCAAAGATGGCTGGAGCAGCCAGAAAAATCACAGTTTCACACTCATCTCACGATGAAGATGACCTGCCTCTCCCCCCACCTCCTCCTGTACCACCTAGACCCCTTGACTACGAAGGGCCTTCTGAATTAAGTAGTCTTCCTGTTCCTCCACCTAAAGAAACCTTCTCCACGTTCTATCAGCAACGCCAGAAGAGTGAACTGAAGAGGCTCTTTAAACACATCCATCCAGACTTAAGATCAAGTCTTGATAATGCCGTGGATGATGAAATAATGAAAGCAGTGCAGTCAGAAAACACTCAAGCAGCAGATGCAGGTTACCATGGTGAAGTACAGTCCATGAGGTGGATCTTTGAGAACTGGACTCTGGACAATATTGGGGATCCTCATGCAACAAAGAAGTTGCTGCAAGATGAAGAGTTGAAAGGTGGGGATGTCAGAGGTACCTCTTCTATGTTTGAACACATTGACAGCACCCAACAAATGTCTGCTAAAAGACAAACATCTGTCAGAGGGGATGTGAGAACATCAAAGTGGCTGTTTGAAACCCAGCCCCTAGATTCTCTAAATCAATCAAAAATTGAAGAAGGTGAACTGGTTGAGGCAGTGCTTAAAGAACCAATCCAACCAGGAGATGTGAGAGGGACCCGGATTCTTTTTGAGTCAAAACCACTGAGTGACTTGGGGCGCTGCAACTCCACAGAAGGGCATAGCTTCCTCAAACTGAGATCTGAGCTTCAGGAGCAGAAAGGAGATGTTCAGAAGACTCTAAAACTCTTCCAGGCAGAACCTTGTTGTGCTATCAGAGACAAGAGTGGCAATATCCATGAGATTAAGTCTATCTGCAGGGAGGAGATTAACAGCAGCAACATTAGCACTGCCCGCTGGCTTTTTGAAACCCAGCCTCTGGACCTGATTAATAAGGGAACTGATGGGGTGAAAATAATTCGAGGTATCTCTTTAGAGGAGGGGCAAAAGGGAGGAGTTGACCAGAAGAAGTGGATGTTTGAAACTCAGTCATTTAACACAATACAAGAGGTTGTGGGAGTGGAAAAGTTTGAGGGAATGGTTGCTGAATGTGCTGAAGAGGCTGGTGTCATCAATAAGAAGAAGCTCTTTGAAATGCAACCCTTGGCATCATTAAAAGGGGACTCAGCAGAAGGCTCTTTGGAAAAAGAAGAAATTATTGGGGGCGATGTCAAGACTTCTCTGTGGCTATTTGAAACTCAACCCATGGAGACCCTGAATGATAGCTATGAAGTTGGGAATTTGAAGAAAATTACCCTTTCAGCTGAAGAACAAGGAGAAGTGAAAGACAAAAAACAAATATTTGAGAGCTGCAGAATTCAAAAGGACACCTCATGCAAGGAGCAAGAGATTGAGAAAGGCGATGTTAAGGGATTTAAACATCTCTTTGAAACAATTCCTCTGAGCAAAATTGCTCATTCTGATGAGGAGATTATTGAGAAGGAAAACGTTTTTGCAGCAGGAAATGTAAAAGGTAACAAAGCAATGTTTGAGACAACTCCTTTATATGCAATAAAAGACAGCTCCGGAAACCTACATAAGGTCACAACAGTAAGTCGAGAAGAATTCATCAAAGCAAAGGTCCAAAACTATAAATGGATGTTTGAGACCAAGCCTTTAGACAAGCTTGCAGATGGAAAAGGAAATATTGAGGTAATCAAAGGCATCACCAGACAGGAGGACACAATGGGTGATGTCAAAATGGCAAAGTGGCTGTTTGAAACTCAGACAATAGATGGGATTCATTCCAAGTTCAATCAGATAGAGCAAAACTCTTCAGTAGAAGAGCCCTGTAAAGGTGATGTCAAAACATGTAAATGGTTATTTGAGACACAACCAATGGACATCTTGTATGACAAATCAGAAAAAGTAAACGATAAAGAAGCCATTGACAGTACCAATGTCAAGTCCATTACTTGGCTTTTTGAATCACAGTCTCTAGACAGTATCAAAGATGGCAAAGAGTACAATTTGAAGCTATGCAGCACCATACAGGATTCAGAAAAATCTGAGGTTGGTGTTAAAACTGTCAAACATCTTTTTGAAACTGAAACCTTGGACAGAATAAGAAAGGATGTGAATTCTGAACATGATGTAAGATGTGTCAGCCATGTCAACTTCCAGTCTGGAGATGTCTCACGAGTCAAAGAACTTTTTGAATCCCAGTCCCTTGATGAAATAGGATTAGAAATGATGTCAACATCTGAGGAAGACAAACAAGATGAACACATTGAAAAAGGTTCAGTACATACATTTACCTGGATGTTTGAGAACTGTCCCATGAACCTGATCAACAAGGACAACAAAGATGCACCCATACAGACAGTTGGTGGTGCAGAGAATGGTGATGTACAGAAGAAAAGGTTTATTTTCGAAACCTCCTCACTGGACAAAATCCATGACCAACCCCCTGAACAAGAGTCAGACTATGTGGAGCAGCCTGCGAGCAATGTTGATGTAAAGTCGAGCACTATGATGTTTGAGTCGTTGCCACTGTATGCCATCAGAGACAAAGAGGGCCAGTTTCATGAAGTTACAACTGTGAAGAAAGAGGAGGTAATGAGTGGTGATGTAAGAGGTGCAAGGTGGATGTTTGAGACAAAACCCCTTGACGCCATCAAGGCAGAGAATGAAGTTTATGTGATCCGAGCTGTTACTCAAGAAGATGTCAAAAAAGGAGATGTCAAATCAGCCAGATGGAAGTTCGAAACACAGCCTCTGGATTCCCTTACCAGCCGAGACGAGCCCTCTGTCAGGGTCGCTGAAGACTTAGGAAGTACTAATGTGCAGCTCAATAAACAGATATTTGAATCTGAGCAGCCATGCAAGAACTTGGTGCGAATGGTTAGTGTCACTGATGTCCAACATGGTGATGTGAGGACATCCACCTGGCTCTTTGAGAATCAAAGTATTGACAGTCTGAAAGGGGAACCTCAGGAGCAGAGCCCAGTAAAAACAGTTCACAGAGAAGACAGCCAGAAAGGAGATGTCAAACGCTGCACTTGGCTTTTTGAATCGCAGCCACTGGACAAGATCAAGGAGTCTGATGATACCTCAGTGCAAGGTGCTGGGGAGGAGATACCAAAAGCTGATGTGAAGTGCACTACCTGGCTCTTTGAGACAACACCACTGGACAAAATCACTGCCAACAGTGTTGCTGACACCCTGTCACATTTGAGTCAAATGAATTTTGTTCAAACAAGTGGCATCATAATAGAAGCAAATGAGAACAGAAGTGTAAACTTGGCAAAATATCTGCTTGAAAGCAATGAAGGTGTGCAAATCCAGAAAGAAGAGGTGGCTGAGGGTAACATCAGGAACATCATGTTACAGTTGTTACTCAAACCAACTCTCAAGCCCCAAGTCAGTCTTCTTAGAGAAGTGGAGAAGGGTAAAGTTAATACCACAGTAGTGGAACTTCCAGTCTACCCATCAACCACAAGTATCAACCTTGAGAGGGATCAAAGAATGCAAAACATTGTCCAGATGATTGATGACTTTCTTATTCAAGATAAAGCTTTGAAAAAAGGAATCCTCATGCAAGAGACCACAGGTGGACAAGCAGAAATGTCAGTTTATTCACTTATGTGCACTCAAGAAACCAAAACTGAGAGTCATGTTATAGAGAGGGGAGACGTTAAGTCTACGATTGGAAATTTGTTGGCTACTGCTAACAGTCAGAAGACTGCAGTATCATGTAGGGTGGATGAAAATGAAAAGGGAAATGTTAATTTGTACAAAAGTTGCATTGAGAAGGGAGATCTGCAGTATCTGAAAAGTCTACATACTGAAGCATCAGGAGATGAAGTTGATCACAGCCTTCTGGCTGAGGAACACATTGAAATACTTCAGGGGGATGTGAAGGAAGCAAAAAGAAGTCTCTGTCGGCAAAAAGAGCAGGTAGAGCGAACCATTTCTGATGTTTTGCCAGGGGACGTACAGAATACCAAAAGGATTTTTTCAACAGACTGCTCTCTCAATGTTGAAAATTGTATTCCAAAAGAAGAAATAATCCCTGGGGATGTCTCATCAGCAAAGCAACAACTCTCAGTAAAGCAACCCATCATGGTAGAGAAAGAGGAAATTGTGGCCGGGGACATCAAAGCAACAATGCAGTCATTAGAACGTGCAAAGCAACAGAGCATGTATCTGGAGCGAGAGATCATTAAACCTGGAACTATCTATGATATGAACCTGTCAGCGCAAGGTCCTGAAATAGAAGGAAGTCAAATTCAGAAAGAGGCCATTATATCTGGAGATGTGAAAGGAGCTAAAATGTCCCTGGAATTGGCTAAGCAGCAAAGCATGCATGTGGAGCGTGAAGTCATTGTCCCTGGAAAAATATACAACCTGAATGTTGCAGCTCAAGAGGAAAGCTCCTCAGCAGCGATGCAGTCTACATGTTCCTCCTCCTCCGGATGCCAGCAAATCAAGACTTGTCCAAAGGTCAGTGATGCAGAGAAAGATGAGGACAGCAATGTTCCCTTTGAGGCTTGTCAGCAAAATGCAGTTATAGTCAGTAATTGTGCACCAGGATCATTGCCACCAAGTTATGAGTGTAATGGTCAGACATCAGGAGATGAGACAGAAGAAGTTGTCAGAGGAGATGTGCAGGCAGCTATTAGGTCTCTGAAAAGTGCAGCAACAGAGCAGAAGCTATTAGATAAAGAAGACATTGTAAGAGGTAATGTCCAGTTGGCCCTGCAATCTCTTGAGAAATCTAGTGTAAATGTATCCAAAGGAGACTACAAAGCTGCAATGATATACAGGAATTCAGGGAAGACTTGTTCAGGGAGGAACAAGACTGTTCACAAGCAGTGTGTTGTAGTGTCTATGCCTCCATCTGACACAAAATTGTCTCCTTCAATTTCAGTAACCTGTGAAGGACAACCGTCAAATACAACACAGAATTCAACACCCAACCCTGTAGCAAATGGAAACTCTAAATCATCCAGCTCTGAGTATGTCTCTCCACCTCCCCTACCTCAAAAGACAAGTGAGAAACTGCAGAAGCAGAAGCCAACTTTACCACCGAAACCCCAATGGACAAGATCAGTAGTTGTGGAAGAACAGAATAATTCATCAACCTCTGCTCCCAAAGTTTTTTGGCCCATCAAGGACAACATAGAAACAGAGCAGTTTCCCTCTCAATTTGAAATTCAAGAAAATACAACACTAGCTGAAATCAGTGAAAAAACCTTACATGAAACACACCACCAAGTCGACATTGATAAACCAGTGCAAGACCCAAATCAAACAGCGGAACAAATGGACTCAAAGGCTCAAGGAATTGAGAAGAATATAAAAACAGGGCCAATTACAGGGAGAAACTCAGACTGCAAAATGATGATATTAAAGAACAGTGAAGTGGAAATGGAGAAAAATGTAATACAGAAAATCAATGCAGCTGAAGAGATACAAATGTGCATGAAGAATTATGTGGAAGATGGTAAGCATGATATGAACTTGAGCTTACAGGCTGCCCTACAGACATTTGAAAGAAAGGAATGTGAGACTCTGGACAAAAGAGCCCCTTTGTTGTCAAAGAAGGTAAAAGTAATAAATTATGTTAGTGACCATGGACAAACCAACACAACTACTGCTCAGCCACACAAATCACAACCAAAAACACAGCACAACACTGATGACACACAGCAAACAAGAAAGAAGAATCAAATTGGTGCATGCCATATGCAAAATGACCTCAATAAAAAGCAACCCCAACTTGAGGATAAAGTTGTTTTAAGAGAGAAGAAAGTGAAGGAGACAGATGATGAAAGAAGACAAAGGCTTTCTGTCCACAAGGAGGAGATCATGAAAGGAAATGTGAAAGCAGCCATGGAAATCTTTGAAAACTTAAGAAAACGAGAGGAACTCAAAGGTATCCTGACTCAAGTACAAGAGATAGAGAGACAGAACAGCAGTGCAGATGTTAGCTCCTTGAAGACATTATATGAGAATGTTCCCGCCTGGATGGTTACACCAAGTAGAAATGCAAAGCAAAGTAAAATAGTGGAAAAGAAAGTTGAAATAGAGACACAGGATGATGATCTAGAAAGCATCTCCTCAGTTGAGACTGCCTTTGAAGATCTGGAAAAAGCAAGCAAGGAAATAATCGATCTTAAGGAACAGACTTTAGCAAAACTTCTTGACATTGAAGAGACTATCAAAAAGGCTTTGTATTCCGTCTCCAATCTGAAATCAGAGGCTGACATTGCAGGGTTGTCTGGACTATTTGACGAATCTTTGAAATCTGAACAAAGTGTCCAACCTGCCAACAACATCAGGAAAATAAGTATTGTGTCAAGCAAGTCCAAAGCAAGTCAAGACAAAGATACATCTGATGTGGAGATGCAAACGGTTTTGGATTCAAGTCATTCTAAACAGGATGTGTCCAGACAAGTGCATAATAAGCCACTAATCAGGCAGACCTCTTCCCAGTCTTCCCCATCATTCATCTCCATTCACTCAGCCGCCAGAAAACCTGCTGAACAGCCCAAGTCACCCATGTCAACATTTAAACCAAAAATAGAGGGTAATTCTCAAAGTTGCCATGATGGAAATAATGATCTAGGACAAGAGTCCTCAAAAAATGATCACGGTTCTCCACAACGCAAAGTCAGTGTGCTTGAGGTGAAAACTGTTCCAGAGAAACCTGCTGGAATATTTGGTAAAAAGACTGTCAGTGAAACATATGAAGAAACAGACAGTTTTGGAAATGTTTTTGTTTCCTCTGTGACTTCAACATTTGTCACCAAACAGTCTGACAGTAATTCATCTGCATTGTTTGAAGTAGTTGGAAGTCCAGCCAGATATGAAGTCATGACATCCCCAATAATCAGAAGATCTAATCGCTCTGTTGAAGGGAAGAGCAATGCTACGGAGGAAGGGACAGTGTTTGTGACATTTAGTCAACCAAAGGAAAAGCACTAAATCAGACAGATGCCGTGCATATCCCAATCCTTTAATTTTAGGAAAGTAGTTATTCCACTTGTGTATTTATTACCTTATGTTTTCATGAGAAAGTTTCGTTAGTCATTCAATTGATTATATTAAATCATGAAATTGTTAACTTTTAATTAAAAAATGTGTCTTATAGATTTTATACTGTAATCACATGATAACGTTCTTTTAATTAAGTTGAGCATATACAGTAGTTCATACGGTATGTTCTTTTGTGTATATTGTCAAATAAAGTTTAAAAGATGTGATTGTTAAAAATGACTTATATTCTTTATTATTTATTATTCCACTGTTTTTAAAACCTAAAGCAACCACTGATGCTGTCTGTACGTGTGTGACAGACAGGTTAGCTTATATACAAAGAATTAACTAAAGGCTCCTCTTTTTTATTTATTTTGTAATTTATTCTAGCAATAGAAATAGGTAAGTCTATTTCAAAGAATAGTTCAAATATACTATAAGCTAACAGCCAACTACCTTATGTTAGCACCAGAACTGGAATCAAGTTGAAGCAGTAAACCAAGATTGTTAAAGAGTTTTTTAAATCTTAAATCCCAACTAACATATCAGTGTAATCATTTGTCCAGTACAATTGTATGTCCAGGACAAAGTTGTTGTAGCCTGTCTCAGGTGAAACAGGAAGGACAAAAACAGCCTCCATCAAATGAGAAAAATATTCTATCCAACCGTGTTTCACTTTATAGCATTTAATCTATCCAAGAGTGGGTCATGGTCTTTGTTGTGTTACAACAGTGTGCAAATTAGATGGCTACTTGGGTGTAATCAGTGTACCACATGCTACCACCAGCCTATGTTTGGCAGGATATAGCATCAAAGCTTAAGTCAACAAAGGATGTCAGAAAGATCAGATTAAATACAACATAAAGTCTTTGTTACCTTAAACTGAATTTGTTTTATCATCATAGTTCCAGTCATCTGCCAAGGAAATGTGCTCTGCCTGTTTGACACCTGTCTATCCGATGGAAAAAATGGTGGCCAATAAACTAATCCTACACAACAAGTGCTTCTGCTGTAAACACTGTAAGAAGAAGCTCAGGTGAGATATTTTTCACAATATGATCAAATTACTCAAATCAACTTTGCCAAAAACCCCTCCAAAAAATCATCCTGATTAATATTATATATTCTTCAAATGAAAATGAGTGAGTGTCCTGAAATCACATTACAGTAACTGATCATGCACAAATTAAAATGGTATTAAATTGGTATTTAATTTCATCTTATTTTAATGTAACAACACACTTTGTTTTATTTTATTGCAGCATTCACAACTATTCATCTCTTTATGGGGAATTCTACTGCATTTCTCACTACCAACAGCTTTTTAAAAGAAAAGGAAATTATGATGAGGGATTTGGGCACAAGCAACATAAAGACCAATGGCTTCAGAAAAATAAAGGCACAGATGAGGTAGATGCTGTGTCCTCTCCCAAACTGACAAAAAGCAGCTTAAATACATGTGATGGCTCCCGAGTCCAGCAGTCCCCTGCTGGTGTGTTTGTTACAAAGTCCTCTGTAACAGAGCCAGGACGTATCAGTGGTGCTGATGTTAGGAGCAAACTAAAAATGAGCTGGCCACCAGAGAGGAAGAGTGCTGGGGTTAATCCATCACCTCAAACATACATGAAGAACAGGACATCTGACAAAGCTCCTGTTTATAGTATGAGCTTTTCAGAGCATCAAAAAAGTTACAACAACCTATTAAAGACCAACCATGGTGGACAAAGAGACAAATATATAGTGAACACATTGTCAAGCTCCCTCATTTCAGGGGTCAAAGAACAGCCTAAGACAATAAGTTATTTTTCAGCGGAGAACTTGCCTTCAGAGGAAACAAAACCAAAAGCAGGGCATTTCCAAGACAGCACCTCTCCAGCGGTGCATAGCTTTTCTTCATCCTCCCTTGGAGGGGGTGTTGATATTGCAAAGCAAGACCCAGAACACAAAAATGTGACATCTGCCTTGAAACCAAACTACAGCCCATCACCAAACAGGAAGGATACTAATCTGAATAAAGCTAGGAAATCTGTACGGTTTGCTCCAGATGTTGATGTCGCTCAGCATGACGTGTCCTCTCAGCCGACCATGGGACCAAAACAGGTAGGGCACAGTGAGCAGCTTTCAGACCACACTAAACAGAGCCAAATTAATAAATCCAGTGACATAAAAGATGGAAGTGACAAAATCGAGTGCAGCAAAGAACAGAGTCAAAGTGAGGCGTCTGTCATCACTACCTTGAGCCAAGAATCTGATGTCAAGATGGAGAACAGACAAGAGATCCCACAGACTGGTGTAATGGTTCTGAATGGAGTTGTAGACAAGGGTGAGGAGTTGCTTGATACTCAGAGTTTTACTGAAGTATTTAATACAACTGAAGAAGTTGTGAATCAGCAAGAACCAGCCGTGATAACAGATGTAATTTCAAGAAACTCTTTAAACTTGTGTGAATCAGAAAATCCAAGTACTCAGCACAGTCCTGGAGAAGATATAAGTGGAGAGGAAGCCAGACTTGAAAGCAGTAAAAATCCATTGGAAAAGACTGACTCAGCCAATGACCAAGATGATAGTGTTCATCAGAAAGAGCCTATCACAAGAACAAATCCTTTGAAAGGTTCTACAAAACAGGCTGAAAAGTCAAAGGTCAGGCTTGGATCCTGGTCCAAAGGAAAGAGTCCTTTGTCAAAGCTCTTTACATCAGGTGGAAATGACAAAGCAAACAAGGTTGCACTCAAAGATGCCAAGATACCAGAGGAAAAACCTAGTGGTGGACTCTTAGGAAGACTGTTTCAGTCATCCTCAGAGAAGGCTGAGGACGCCACAACAGTGGCTGCGCAAGGTGAAAGAACAAATGATGACAAAAAGGCAGATAATGTAAAGGAAGCCACTACAAAGGAAATCCAAAAAGAAGTTGAAATGTCTCAAGTGCCACCTCAGGGACAAGAGTCTGTAGAAAATGAAAATGAAGAGCCACCTTCGGCTGAGCCCACCACATTGGATCTTAGGAAAAATGAGGCAGTAAATAAATCTACAGAGCCATCTGACCTGTTTAAGACTTCAACAATTGATGAACTAACAGCTCCAGAACAAAGTGATATAAACCCAAATGAAGATCACGTATCTATTTTACAAAGCTGTGAGTCTGCAGGTCTGTCTGTCATTGGTCCTGTGATTGCTGAGTCTAAAGATGTTCCCATTACTGTGCAATCGGTGAGCCATGCATCAGAGGAGTTAATCAGTCACTTGATTGAGAAAACTGAAGATGGAGTTCCATTTAATGATAGTACTTTTGGGGACCATGTCTGTTCGGGCCCTGTGAATCCATCGACCATTCAGGTAAATATTGATCAATCTCCTCAAAAGCCAAATGAAGTGCTTGATGCGCCAGATGTAGGAGGAACAAACCTGTGTGGTGGAGCACTTCTTGAACTTAACCAACATCCTGAAGAGTCCTTGAATCTTTTAGGTCTGCTCGACTCTCAGGAGATTTCTGCAAGCACCCCAGGTGATACCTTGTCATCTTCTTTGAGTGGCACAGCATTATCTGAAGCTGCTCCTGTAGGTGCTTTTACCTTGCTTGACTCTCAACCAATGTTGGCTGAGAACGAAATGATGCTCAGCATAGGAGATCAGCTTAGTGTGTCTGAGATGACACCCGTGAAAGAAAGTGAGGGTCAGTCCTCAAGTCCTTTCCACACAGATGTCCAGGCAAGAGAGAAGGGTACTGACTTTGACATATTCAGCTCAAACAACGTTTTGTTAAGTCAGCCACTTCCTGTTAATATGCCTGATCAAGAAGGAGTTGATGCCTCCACAAAGCAACTTTCTGCCTTTTCTGAAGATATCTTTGGAATTAGTGACATCTCAACCAGCGCAGATGTGTTTACAGCGCAGCCATTCACCCCAGGCACTTCTAACTCACTGACTGATTTACTTGGCACAGATACATTTTCTACCACGGCTTCTACAGCTCCAACAGATCTTTTTGCTGAAGACATCTTTGCATCAGAGCCACAGTTAGTGTCTGAGCCAAGCGGTGCAAATTTATTTGTGGACAGTCTTTTGGAGTCTGACAACAACAGCACTGAGCAAACAGGAGAAAATACAGCCACAAATAGTAGCTGGATGGATGATTTGCTTGGGTGATAGCAGGACTGTGTTTACATGATGTAGTACTCAAACTTTTGAAGTGCAAAAAAAAAAACAAACAAACAAACAAAAAAAAAAAATCAGAATTGTAAGATGATTTTAAAAGTCACATTTTTAGGGCATGGATATGATCACCACTTAACATTGAGTAAGCTCTTCAACCTTTGACATTGATGTCATACAGTATTGATGACATTATGATACAGAATTGATGTTGAAGCTGAGGATATAATATCTTCTAAATGGCTGTATAATTTAGTAATTTTGCTTGAATAAATGTAGTTACTTCTTGTACTTTCACCTTGATGTCTTTCATATGTCCTACATTCTGGAAAAGAAAGTGAAAATATTCTGAAATGAAATTTCTGTGTTCTGAATGTACTGATTAATAATCTGTAATAAAATTACAACTGAGCATTGAGGTAGTTTTATTTTATCGTCCCTTCATGGTAGCCCTTTATTTTGTGAGGCTATAATAGTTTGACATGTTGGGAAATAAATTTGCTTCCTTCAAAAGCTAAACTACTAATAAATAGATTATGAAATGTTCAGGAAGTGACCTCTGTGAGCCTTGTGATTAATTTGTATTCATTTGACATGTGTTAGAATTTCCTCAAGTTAATCAGCTGTGCTTTGGAAGCTCAATAAGTCCTTTAATTAGGGTATGACATAGTGATCTAACTGTAATTCCCCCAGAATATTAGTGTACAAGACGATATCCTGTCCTGTCTCATCCTGTAAGTCGATACTCATAACAAATGTTAGCATGAAGACCGGAAGAAAGGGGAAAACAGCTAGCCTGGCTCTGTCTAAAGGTAACAAAATCCACCCACAAGCACCTCTAAAGCTCTGTGATGAACACATTACACCACATTTATGATACCTTGCACATGAGATCCACCAGAGGTTTTGCCAATGGCTTTTAGAAGCAACGTGACATTTTCACACTTCTGTTTTTACATGGATTAAACAAACAAAATAATTAATAGTGAGCCATGTAATCGTTGTGTGTACACCACTTTACATTTATAACTTCTATATCTACTTTATGATGTGAAACAATGTTTTATGTGTTAACAACATGTATTGTAAACACGTCTAAATCTTTATTGATTGTGGATCTGAACAACTGGCTGTTTTTGTGGGGGTTTCTGAAAAACAGAAAACAGATGAGAGATATGGCAAAATGTAAGAGGCATCAATTTGTCCAATTACATACATATTGATGGAGCATATTTGCCACAGTCACCTGTTGTTCACAGCCTCATCAGTGGAATAAGGAAGATTTTCTCCTGGTCTCAGGAAGTAAGAAGCAGAGAGCTCCGCTGACCAGTGTAAGGCTGCTGAAGACTGTGGTGGGTATGACCCAGTGATTCATGGCCAAGATGAATTAATGAACTAATCCACCTGCTCTCCCTGATATGCTGGTGATGATGGTGGAAGTTATGAGTGACATCTCCACATTTGGGTCAAAAATCAGCCCACACACTCCCACAATCCATTTTGTGCAATGCAGGTTAATTGTTTTTACAGAATAAATGTTGCATGGTTGACAACACGTTTTATGATTCAAGGAATTCATTTATTAACTCAAGCTACAATATTTCACTAACATAGTGAAACAACTGCTATATATTGTGAAATGAAGAAGAGAAGAGAGCTCAAAAACATCAAAGGCAGAATGAGTAAGATTTGTTAGATTTGTTCAGATTCATCGACATACTGTTCAAAGACCCGCTCTCCCCAGCTCAAAGTACACATGCTTTCTGTGGTCTCACGTGCCTGTACAATCTCCACACTGTCATTGGCAGGGGGCGACACACCACCACCCAAAGGCTGACGTCCTGAAACACAGCAGAAGGCAGGGTCTCTGCAGATCCTCACACCACCCCACACTTGAAGTAGTTGATAAATGATGACTGAGAGGGTTTGTTTTGTGTGAATCTATTTTAGCAAAATCCTACTCATTCTGCCTTTAATCATTCTTTCATTTATGATCATTTAAGATCCGCCAAATTAAAACATGCCAACAACTAGGAGTAACCTTTGTGGGAGCCTGCCAAAGTAAACACAAAAGATGCTAGATATACGATGCTAGATATAAAAAGAACTCAACTTAGAGCCTAAACTGAAATTAAGCTTCAAACAGCTTGTGTTTCAAACCAACACATGTCCTATGCACCCTTGTTCATAAAACCAATAATCTTCTGGCAAGTTAAGCATCAGGTTTATATGACTTAATATGATAATTATAATTATTATAACAATTATTATATCATTTGTATAAAATTAGTTAGTTTCACCTCTCACAAGTAATCAGTACTCTCATTGATTAATTCAGTCTTTATTTGGTACAGAATTATTGATTCATATAAAGTGACCATCACAGTTACACATGAAATGTGATCAAGGTCTGCATAAATTAAATATTTATTAAACTACAAACTACAACAGAGATCTAACAACTATTTGACGTATAAATCAATATACAGACAAGTACAACATAAATAACTACAATAATAAAGACTGTAAATGATAGAAATACATAGATAGAATAAAATCATGAATAATTAATGAATGAGGACTATTTTAACAGATGGTACAAAGAAAGAGTATTTCATTGTATATTATTTTATTATAAATATATTAATCTTCTAGTCTTATTAAAGTGTGTGGTAACATTCATTAGAGGTCTGTGAAGTTGTAAGTTGGTATGGAGTGGAGAAGTCCATTTAAAGCGTAACCACTTTAAAAAGTAAAGTGAATGTGCCACTAACGAGGTGGGGGTCAATATAAAACAAACAGTATATCTGAGTGCAAGCAGAAGCTGAAGCTGTCTGAGTACACGGGCAGGGTTTTCAGAGAGAGCATTACAAAGTTCGAATTTTCATACAAGTTTTATATGAAATTTAGTATTTGTATTCTGTATTCATTCAAAATTTTTATCCAGCAGCCAAGTCTGCAAGCAGTTATATGCTCTTTTTCACCCTCTTTGAAGTTTGAATGCAAAAATGGAAAATCTTTATGTGTACAATTTTCATATTATTCTTAGTATAGCTCTTAATGATTTAGTCTCTAAGTTATTATTATAGCCAGTGGTTTCTGAATCTGAATGATGCAAAGGAGTATTCTTTTTATCTATATATTCTTTTATCCTTTGGACACTCTGACTATTAAACAATAAAACATCAGACTCAAGTCTACAACTTGGTTGATTCCTGATATGGACAATTTGATGTTCCTTTGGTGGTAAGAGTTCTGAAAAACACAAGAAGAGAGCATGTTACATGTGATGAAATGTAAGAGATATCAGATTATCCTCTACAACACATTTGCCATGGTCACCTGTTGTTCACAGCCTCATCACTAGAATCAGGAAGCTCTTTTCTCCTGGTCTCAGGAAGCATGAAACCAAGAGCTCCACTGACCAGTGTAAGGCTGCTGAAGACTGTGGTGGGTATGACCCAGTGGTACATGGCCAAGATGTTGAGCAGTGGAGCCACTAATCCACCTGCTCTCCCTGATATGGCTCCTAATGCTGTGGCTGTTTGTCTGAAGGAGAGGCATTATAACAGTTACATCATAAGAAAAGTAAAACTGTGCTTTTTAGAGTTGTTGTTGATCACACGAGGAAACATATTAAATTTACATTTAAATCTATTATTTTCAATAACTATTGTCAACATCAAGACACTGAACACCAGAGTAGGTTGATGACACTGATCTACTGTGTCTTATTATGCTGTGTTTTGAAAGTAAAAAAAAAAGAGGTGAATTGTGAAGACCTACCGAACAGAAGTTGGATACAACTCCTGCATAAAGACACTGCATACAGAACCAGCCCAGATCAGGAAAAAACGTGCTGCGACAGCTAAAGATGTAACAGCTATGCCATTACCTGTTATCAACACACAAAAATTAAACTTAAGCTCAAAATAAAAAAAACTAAAATGTTCATTTTCTTGTCAAACCAAATGGTTTACCTTGAGGAACAGCGAGGATAAGGATGGAGCAGAGACCCCCTGTCAGAAGTGTTGATATAAATAATATTCTTCTCCCAAAGACCTCCAGCAGCCACATAGACAGTAAATTAGCTGGTATTTCAATGGCACCAAAGATGAGCTGCGTTAAGAAGATGTTCAAGCCAAAGTTTCCCATATTCAGGTACAGGCAATAGAAGGAAAGATTCAATGAAAACCTTAACGAAGGGAAGAAAAAAAGTCATACAGAGAATGACCTTCATTATACAAGCTGATGATTAACTGATAATGATTCTTATAATTCAAAGGTTAGGATACAGTTTTTAACATATTGTCTGTTCTTTTGTTAAAGTACAGTTGGTATTTCGTATATGTCAGCTTACCATGCCAACACGATAATAAAGAAATATGTAGCCAGTCGAGGTGATCTGAAGATAATCTTTATACCTCCTTTGTCCACAGTATGTTTCACTGCAATCTGTGGGAGGAAAAATTATTCAAAACATCTGGGCCTTTATATTTCCAAACCACCTCAGAAGTGTAGTGTTTGCTTTTCAATATTGTATGATTTAAGAGAAGGTTTTTTGTTTTCTTCTATGAAGAAGGCTGGAAAAGCTTTGATGCCACAAAATAAAACCAACACAAAATAAATAAGGCTGTTCAATGCGAAAAATAACACAGTTAATAAATGAAAAAAAGCCAGTCTGATAATAGATGCTTTGTATTTTGCAAATCACAGCTTTAAACTCTCTTTAAGCTTGAAGTACCTTTTCCCACAGAGAGTCTGGGACAGTGCGTTTGTTGAGGGTCGCTGCCCTGACAATCAGCTGTTTAGCCTCTTCTGTTCTTCCTCGGGTTAATAACCATCTTGCTGACTCTGGAATGAACCTGAAAAACAGACAAATGTTATAATTCAGATTGTCTGTCATGACAAAAAAAAGAAAAAAAAATGAAAAAGTAGTTAATGCACACCATATGTAGATAACAACCACTACAAGTGGAGCTGCTGTGATTAGTTGAGCCAGTCTCCAGTCTCGGATGGCGTAGATCATACCAGCGAGGACACACTGTCCGATTGCACCAAACAGCTGAGTCACACAAACCCCCCAGGATCTTTTAGAGGCCCCGATCCACTCGGTAGCTGCAATAAGGAAATAGTCAATTTGATGTATCACATTAAAACAATCACTAATTTAAAATAAATGTAAAATATTTAATATCTGAATGTTTCAAAATGTAACAACTTCAAATACCTACAGTTCCTGTTACTACACTAAAATCATATACTTCATTTCTGAATGAACTTATTATGCCATTGTCTTTCATAAGTATCCTTCCTTTGATATTGATAGCTTATTCTAAATAAGTAAAAACTCTCTTTACATACCCAGTATGATACAGTTGACTCGATATCCTCCAGCTCCAAGTCCCACCAAGAACTGGGAAACTAAATATAAGTAGAAATTGGGGCACAGGGCTGTTGTTACAGTAAATATGAGAAGCATAACAACTGGAATTTGAGTCGCTCGTTTACGACCAAACCTGCAACACACAGAAATGAAAAATTTGGAGAAGACAGTATGAATCATGAAAAGCTGTCATGATAAATAGTCAAGTTCATCTGTGATATGAAGAAGATAAATGTTTCAGCGCACACTAGAATTGGCACAATGTGCGCAATACCAATGGATTCAACAGAAAAGCCAGTGAAACAATGCAGAGCCAATGTACACAAGGACAAATATTTATTTTAGAATGTACCTAGTTTTAAAGGCAATTTTCTGGTTTTGGTTAAGATTTTGAGAATTTGAGAATTTGGAAAATATGCAAACCAAACAAAACCAGACAGTTTGAAATCAGTTAAATCAGGTTGGGTTCCTTTTTTTGTTTCTATAAACTGGGCTTGGGTCTTTTGTTTTGCCCATATACGTACACAGCACATAGTATGAAATATTGCTGTTTATTACCGGTATATCATAAATATCACAGCCTACATAAACATCTTACTGAGTGCCAATGTTACTTCAGCTGACCACTCAGATCGACCGGTGATGTAAATCAATAATGCTTCTGGAAATTTGCCTTTTAGAAGAATTTTCATTATTTCTTTACTATGAAAATAATACTGACATCAAAGAAAGGCAGGTGGTAAATGTTTATCAGTTTATTCAGCTAGACAGTTCATATTTGTGGGCATGACTTTCGGTGACACTGGTAATTAAGTTTGACAATAAATTTACCACAAGAAGCAATCGTTTGTGTATTTTTGCAGGAATAAGAGAAACTTCACATCAGAGATAGCTTCTTACACCAGTCACCATCTTGGGCCGGGCTCATGTTAGGGCTGACTTAACTGGGCTGGGGCCAGACTAGGGCTGAAGGTTTTGATTTACACAGGGCTCTAATGTGTACCTCTAATAAGCACCAATTAACCAGTATATATAATCACTTTAATTAAAATAAAACCCAGTTCAGATATATCCACACTCTGTATTGCAAATCCACAATCATATTGTGCTATTCTTGTCCAAAAGTAGTTTGTTTTGTCATGACAAACACTGAATCAGGGAGCAGTCAAAAGAATTTGATGAATCAGCTTTCAGCGAGTACTGCAGTCTCAAAATAATTCAACCCCCTGAGCAAAATCCCTCATAACAGTGCTCATTTGCAAAATGTATCTTATGCAACTAATCCAACACCTCATTAGTTGCATCAGGTGCATTTGACGGAGAACACATCAAATACCTCGACTGGCAAGGAGTTAGTTCACAGTTATGTTGGGTTGCAATTTATAAATATTAAAACCAAGAGAATTTTCAGAAGTTGATAGAGCAGATCATTTCCTTGCATCGACAAGGAACATTTAGAAAAAGACAGAAAAGGCACTGCATGTTCACAAAGATGTTGTTGGAAGTAGCAGGAGTAGTTTGCACATTTACAGTTAATGGGACACTAGCTACACTAACTGGACTTCACAAAAAGAGAAGGCTGTCACCAGATTATTCTCTCCTCCTCCTCCTCTTCCTACTCCCTTGTTTTACTTACTTTTTCATTACTTTGACCATTTTGGTAGCACAAGTGAGAAATTGTTGCTCAGAGGTTAAAGTTAGTTTTAATTTGAAATCTTTAAAGTGCTGTCAAAAGATATCGTATAAAATTTTCTAAATTGCATCTTTAGGAAATTGTGTCAAGTTTTTTCAAGTGTTTGTGTGTTGGCAAAAAAATCTAAATTGCATATGTAGAACTGCAAAACATTCATATTTCTATTATATTTATTCATTGCAGCTGTTGTGTGAGGTTAATTTTTTTTGTTCCATGAAACACCTACGATTCAGCAAAAGGTCCAAATATGAGGGATCCAATGAGTATACCAGCCATGAACACTGCTTGTATCACTTCCACCAATTTAGCCTTGTCACAGACCAGATCAAACTATTGGGGAAGAATGAAAAACAAACAAATATGTAAGAAGGAATTATTTCATGAAGGTCATTTGTCCAGTTCTATACTCTAACTTACATCAGTGACTATGGTGGCCTCGTACAGCGTGTTGTGGTACACCCATCCATTCAGGCACCCCGTGGTCTCATTGAGTCCATACTCCCTGATGGCTCCGATGTCCCAGTCCACAGGGACAAACATCCGACACCTGCTGAAGGTCCCATCTTCCTCCCGGGGCAGAGTCAGGTTCAGCTGCTCACCTGTGCTCAGGTTGGAGTCAGCTCCAAGGATCCAGTCTGTGTTGCAGTGTCGCTCTGGATCTGGCTCGATAAATAGAAGGCTAGCAAAAATAGCATACTGAATTAAATTTGGACAGGAAAGTGCAATCAGAGTGAGCCGCTGGAATAATCCAAATTCCCCAACGCTCCTGAGGATCTCTCCAAAATCAGCCATGTTGATGTTGGTTATCTCACTTTGTATTGGTTTAAGGCTGCACCACAGGTTTAAATGCTATCGATTAATGTTTAATCTAACAGAGTTACAGTTTAACAAACCAACAAAATCTGAAGTGCACTAAAACTTTGAAGATTTGAAGAATATGTTGTTTATCATATGATATTTTATCAAAACATCTCCCTGCTCCCCTTGTTATATGTATACGAACACCACTTTAAAAAGCTATTTGTCAGGTACTATTTCACTGTAACCATCACGGATATCCAAATCCTGATTGGATGAATACTTGTTTGATATGGCCCCAACACCACTATCAGTGTATATTTTATTGGCGGATTATATCTCCTCCACATGGACCTTTAGAGGTTATTTAAGTTCTCTGTAGTTAAACCATAGTCTGCAGTCTGTTGTTATAGCCTCCATGAAGAGTAATTCTTCAACATAAAACACACCTCCTAAAGTCCACCTAAGGACAACTGCAGCCATATTACTGTAAAACATTGTATGAGCATACGTTGGTTGGTCAGCTGCACAGTATTGCATATTCTTCTTCATTGGGCATTTACCTCAAACGTGACAGCTGCTCCAATGTCCGAAAAAAATACGCTCATTGAAAGCAAACAAAGAAACCGGACTAGCTACAGGATACCACAAAACAGTACTAATTAATCAAATTTATGTTTAACTTCATCTTTTTAAATAGTGAGTTAATAGTTTTCTGGAGTCCACAGTGTTATCAGTTACATGTCTGATTCTTCCCAGTGAGTGTCCACTTAATCTTAAGCCTTCATTTTAAACCATCATCGTAGTTCTCTATGATTTTACCACAGGCTACTCTGCAGTCTATTTTCTGTATTAATACTAAGCTAGAGCTGTGTCAGAGATACTTGAGATACTTTCTTAGATATTTGTGCCTCTTCCCCAGCACAGTAGAGGTGGAATCTCATTTGTGGTACTCACAGATATGAACCATGCTTGATATGCTGAGCAGGTATCAAAGCAAATCCAGGTGTTTGTTCTCCACCAACAGCAAAAACATCACTGCATGATGGGAAAGTCTGACTGTCTCTTGGCTACAATGTGTGATCATAAACATTACATTTTCTAGAAAGAGTAAGATTTCTTAATTTAAGTCCATTGTGTAAGGAAGGTTTATTTAACAGAATGAACATGATTGCATGGTTAAAAGCAAAGCTATGATTGCATGTGAGCTATTTCACATGCAATTATAAAACATCACTGCACCGTGAATGGTAGAGCTTAAATACATTCATTGTCCTTAACCATATATTTATCTAAGTCATATGAAATTGGGGAAAAAACATTATTAAGTAATTATTTCCTGTAATTAATAAGTTCCAACCACATTGTGAGGGTATTGCCACAGAATGAGCCGTGGTTAGCGGTGGTCAACAATAAGCCACACCCTCTGAATGCCACACTGGACTCCTACTGCAGCACCTTCAGCCATAGACAGAGACCACCAAGGTGCCTAACAGAACGCCACAGGAAGTCCTTCCTCCCTGTGCTTATCAAACTCTTCAACTCCTCCCCTTTTACACTACAATAAATACTATTACTATACTAACAACGATTTTTTATTTTTAACTGCTGATCACCTTACTTACCATTATCCATACCTCATGTATATATTTTCTCTTACACCTGCAATTATTTTCACTCTGTTATTTCAATAGTACTCAGGTATTCAATCTTTACAGTACAGACTGTACAAAAAATATTTTTTTGTTTCATTACTTGTCTTTTTGATTATCTCTCCTTTATTTATCATACTTAATTGCATTTATTTACTGTATTGCAACCCTGGCACAACAATTTCCTGCCTGATTAATAAAGCTCTTATCTTATCCTATCTTATCCTATCTTATCACAGTTGATGTCAGCAGGGAGTGAATATGTCCATTGCACTGGGTTGTTAAGGATTGTGCAACTTTCATACAATGAATGATGGCATGTGAGACAGCAAGGACAGTATTAACAACTCACCAATATAAGCCTCACAAAAGGTGAGTGTATTACAGGGCTGTATGATTGAACTGCAATGTGTACCTAATGAACTGCTACTATGTATTCTCACTGGGATTGCAGCCATCATAGGGCAGAGTTAGACAAACAAAATAATGATGAAAAGTATTTGCAATACAGACATCTGCCTTTCCATACAGTATTTCTATTACAAACCCTTATGCACTGATTTGAATTTCTAAAAGACAAAACTGTTATTGGTGAGTATTTTGTTTAAAAGAATTATAAACTGAACAATTCTGATTGCTTAAAACAGCACTATGTTCTTAACATGACCCTTTATATGATGTACATAAGTAAATGAATCCTTTGGAGTAACAATATCCTCCTGAGACCCGGCCCATTCATTTATGTCCATTATAATGGACATTTTATTCACCTGTATCTTCTTTAAGTA
>JAOXYL010000071.1:18650239-18663316 GCA_028564955.1 Terapon puta
CCCAAATAGACAGGAAATCACACAAAAACAGAAATTGTAAGACACTTTTTTTCTTCGGGTCTCAGGAGGATATAACATATATGGAGGTCCTTTTTCTTCCTGTCAGAAAAAGTTGGTTGAGGACAATAATATTCCAAGAGTGTGTCAGATCCTTCATCAGACTGAGATCTGGACTTCGCCCATCGTGGAGCATTCAGCTTTTTGCTGTCTAACCACTCCTGTGTTCCTTTGACCTTGTGTTTGCGGTCATAGCAGGGCTTTGAATATTGTCCAAAATCCTTGTCTCGTCTGTCCACAAATCATGTCCCATATCTAGTTTGGTCACTTTTACTTTCCAGCAAACACAGCAGGTGCTTTGACGGTTTTTCTTCAGTAATGGCTTTTTTACTCTCACACAGACCAGTTTTATGCAAAGCTCCTGATATGGAGTTTTGAGATATGAACTTGTTTAGGCAATGCCTGGATGCAGCTTTCATTTTCTCACTGTTGATCAGTGCTCTCTGAGATATTTAAATATTTGGACATTATTTTGTAGCCTTTTTCTAACTTGTGCATGTCAAAGATGAGATACGATTAAGAGATAAACTTAACTCACGATATTCACTTGTTACAGTAGCTCAATATTAAGAAAAATATTTTTAAAAGATACATATGAATATACTATAAACATAAATACACTGTAAGAGGTGAGAGGGAGAGAGGTGTTTTTCAATGAATTATGTAAGCTTAGACAACATCCTCCTCTCACCCACATTCTCTACAGAGTCCAGAGTGCAGCCCATGACAGAGCTTCACCAGCTTATCGCATCTGCTCTTGTCCTTCTCTGCACATCCTACTCCCCAACAGACCACCGCAAAGAAGGTGTCAGATTCCACCACTGTGTCATAAAAAGTCCTTAAGAGTGTTGTACACACTCCACTGGACTTTTTCTCAGCAGATAAAGACGACTTTGGCCCTTCTTGGACAGGACATCTGTGTTATCTGACAAATCCAGTTTACTGTTGAGGTCAACACACAGGTATCTGTGAATTTCCACCAGCCAGTCGGGGGCTTCTTCCTGTAGAAGTGTATGACCATACCCTTCGTCTTGCTGGTCCTGACAGTCCTCAATGACCTTGATATATTGCTGTCAGTTTCCTTCTGATACACATCCGATGATGGCCGTATCATCAGAGAACTTCTGAAGGTGGCAGTGGTCTTTGTTGTGTCCCAGGTGTGTTGTATGGTGGGTGAACAGAAAGGGAGAGAAAACTGCCTCCTGAGGTGCCGCTGTGCTGCAGAACACCACATCAGACACACAGTCATGAAACCTCATTTATTCTGTGCAGGTCATTATCACTCCCCCCAGGTTACTTCAGAGGAATGATACATTCTATATAGCTTATCTTTACTCACTCTTTACTCTTATTGGGCGAGAGACAGGATACACCCTGGACTGGTCATCAGTCAATCACAGGGCAGAGAGCAGAGAGAGAGAGATATAGGAGATGACATGTGAACCCAGTGCATGGAGGTTTGTCTCTTCATCCATAGGCGTGCACTCACGCGCCCTTTTGAAGCATTAGAGAAGTTAAAAAACATGCTCCCAGTATTTTCCAGGTGTGAGATGGGTCTGTGCAGTAAGTGGATGACTGCTTCATCCACTCTGATGCCAGGTTGGTAGGGGAACTGGAGGGGGTCCAGTTTGGGGCTCAGTAGGTGCTGGGGGTGAGCTCCCCACAGGAAGTTTTCCACATAGATGGGACTCTCTCCAGTCTGATGCTCAAGTTGAAGATGTACTGAACCACATGACAGAGCTGGTCTGCACAGTCTGAGAAGTCCTGCATCCTCACCTGATGAGCCGTTAGAGAGCCACTGGGGGCGGGGGGATTTGGGGTGGGGACAGGCCCAGGAGCCATGGAGAAGGGGGTGCACATTGGCCAGAGAGACTTAGGGGATGAGAAGGGAATGGGGCAAGAATCAAATCTGTTGAAGAACACATTAAGATCTGATCTGTGGTATTCTGGGCATGAGTACCACCCTCTGCAAACGGATAAAATAGATTTTCTAGTGTGCCGTCCCATTTTAGAGTTTTAAAGACATGTGTGAATTGTTTTTTTTCCAGTATTGTACTTTTGTTTTTTCTTTACACTTATTTAATTTTTTCATTTAATAAAAGTTGAAATGAGCTGTTACCAGTCTTAGCAGCTATTTCACAACCAAGTCATATTTCATAATAATAAAAGTTTCTTACTGTATTTCTGTACAGGTCAGTCCTGTATTTTACAGCACTCACTGTGACAACCATTTGTGGCAACGTTATGCATCTTGGTTTGCATCTTTCTGATGCGCAAGGACGTCTAAACTTTGAGAGCCTGCTTCTGATAACTGTTATATTCACAACACAAACCTGGTCAGCTGTGGGGGGTATCCTTGAATGCACCACAAAGGAGAGGTCTAAAATTTGTATCAATTGAATAATTATATTTCAAAGGTTGAAAATGTTATATCACAAAAACTCATCAATCATTTGTCTTCTTCTCATTGCTTTTAACCCTCTGGTGTACAGAAGTCACTACAGTGGACAGCTACAAAAAAGAAACCTTCTCTTTAATGCATTGGTTTCTATGGTGGAGCTGCATATCAGCCTCAAAAAATCTTGACTAAGGCTTTCATAATTTATGCATCAGAGGGTTAATCTCTTTCTCTCAGACAGTTTCCATTTTATTTGCATGTTTCAGATTTCCACCACTGAGACTTCGGGTTTTGTTTTTGTTTTATGGTGCTTAAAAGATTAAAATATCACATTTGAAAATATTTTCCCACAATGTGACAGCCATAAAAAAAAAATCCACACACGCCACTGTGAACTGCTTTAATTGATAACTTCTACAAAGATATCATAACAGATCTCAGAAAAACAGCAAAAAGTCAATATGTTATTAAAAATGCAATTGAAATAGTAACAGCACAAAATATAAAGTCTTTCCAGTGCTGTTCAAATGAAAAATTTGTTACCAGTATGAGCATGAATCAGTAACTCCAGAGCTCATTCAGCTCTTTGGAGCCTGAGATGCCTTCAGTATGAAGCGGACGTTTGGCCTGAAGGTGGCACAACAAGAAAACAAATGGAGTGCTTAAAGTAGAAAGTATTTGTGGCAGTCCTCCTCTTGGAATCTGTGGCTCTTGAGGAATGCTCATTAAAAAAACATGAGGATTTCTTCTCTGAAAACCAAGAAAGTCTACAGCACATTTAAGGCAAATGTGACCAGCAGTTGCTATACTATAGACCAAAGGGACAGATTCAATAACATAATACAGCAAAGTAAGTAAAAAGTACTCAGACTACAGTTTTGTAGATTTCGTTTGTGCAGGATAGTTTGATTCAATTTGGTTCTTCGGGGTCATTCTGTGGGGAAAAGGAATATGCAAAAGTGTTAGTTCAGGTGGAATCATACTGTTGTTTGGCAGAGCTTTTTTTTTGATCACATATGTAAGATTATGTGTAGTCCTTTGCAGGTTGATTAAAAGTAGTTGAAATGGTCAACATTTAAAAAGCAAACTGAATTTACAGACTCAGCTGTTCCAACTGACTCAAATGTCTTTTTTAGGTGTTGACAAACACCGAACAAAAATATTTAAATTTGACATTTTCAAAAAATGTCATTTGTATCACAGAAGACTAATGCATACACAGAAGGCATATAAATGGGTCTGCAGCCTTTTTCCAGCTTAAGTCCTGAAGCATACACAATCAAAAGATTTACAAATTAATTCACACTGCAGTTGTTATCCTGCACTGATAAGTCACGATGTATTGACTGTGAAGGCCTGGATGAAGGTCTTATCCAGATGCACCATCAGCTTACAGCCTCCTTACCCTTTTCCCTCGGCCTCATCGGTTGAATCAGGAAGCTCTTTTCTCCTGGTCTCAGGAAGGAGGAAACAGAGAGCTCCACTGACGAGTGTAAGTGTGCTGAAAACTACAGTGGGTATGGACCAGTGGTACATGGCCAACATGTTGAGCAGTGGAGCCAGCAAGCCACCAGCTCTGCTTGCAATGGAGCCCAAACCCGAGGCTGTTTGTCTAAAAACAGAAACATTCAGAGTTTTTCCTTCTTAGCTGTCATGCATCATTGACATGTATCCTTATAAACTTAATTACATCTTTCTCAGCGGTCTAAATAAGTGCAGTACAGATAATACAATAATGCAGAAGTGATTGATGGTCGAGGTAACAGGGTTTTGTTTTTCCTTTGAATGCTACATTGAGATAGAGAGACTCAGCTTACCGGAATGATGTTGGGAAAAGCTCCTGGACATACACATTGCATATGGATCCTGCCCAGTTTATGAAAAAACGTCCTGATGTCGCTAATATGGTGACAGCAACAGCACTACCTTGAACAGAATAACACAGACATATGAAAAAAAAAAACAAGCAACCAACCTAATCATATCTACTGCACTGTATATTTAACTGTTAGTTTTTATAATGACACTTTTTATTTAATATTTCATCTAGTTGCCACCTGTTAGCTACAATATAGGAAAGCGTTTGTTTCAAGCCCACCTAGGGCTGAACTGTCATTACAGTTCGTCTTGTAGGATACCATGAATGTCTTGGTATCCTACAAGTAGTACTCTGATTGACTAACCAACATTGGCATCTCCAGCCACTTGCCACTACCAGCTGGTGTATCTAAAAACAGACACCATCTGAATGAGAACATCTTAAGTGCTTTACTTTGAGGAACAGCTAGGATTAAGATGCACATGAATCCTCCAATCAGAAGCGTTGCCATCAGCGACACTTTCCTCCCCAGCGCCTCCAGCAGCCAGATGCAAAGTATGTGAGCTGGTAGCTCGGACAGACCAAACATGAGCTGTGTCACGAAGATGTCCAAGCCAAAGTTCCCCACATTAAATGAAAGGCAGTAGTAAGTCACATTCAGTGAGAACCTGAGGATTTGAAAAAGAAAAAGTACCGTCATTTGCAAATTGTGAAATATATCTGCATATATTAATGTATATATATATATCTATATTGGATTTATGAATTATTACTCAGCCATCTTAAGTTCAGTAGAGTTAGTTTTGTTGTAAAATGTACCTTACCATGCCAGTATTATGGTAAAGAAATACTTCCTAAGCAGAGATGATTGGATGAGAATAATTATGCCTCCCCGTTTCTCAGTTTCAGGGTCTTTCTTCACAATCTGCAATGCACAGGGATGGACACAACATCACACTAAAGGTTCCTTACTGCATATTAGCAAATCATGTCATCCAACACAAAAATGATTCAGTTTTCCAAGCTGTGAAAATCCAAACACAAGCTTTGCTTCAAACAAGTTGTATGTTGTGCTGTGCACGTTCATTATACAGCAAACATTTCTTAGGTTTCTTCACCATAAATATACACCATGTGTTTGTTATTACTGATTTGTGGAATATTCTATCAAAGCCCTCTGAAGATAGATTTTTCTGTGAAGGGTCAGTACCTTTTCCAGCAGAGACTCTGGAACAGGGCGTTTATTGATGGCTGCCACTTTGGCAATCAGCTGTTTAGCCTCCTCTGTCCTTCCTCTTTCCAACAACCACCTGGCTGACTCTGGGATGAACCTGTCACAAACATCGACAACGGCCCTGATCAGTAATTTACCATTTACCTTTAAACACTAGAGGGTAATATAAAGAATAAAGAGCACACCATATGTAAATAGCAACAACTGCAAGTGGAGCTGCCGTGATTAGTTGAGCCAGTCTCCAGTCTCTGACGAAGTAGATCATACCAGCGAGGACACACTGTCCAACCGCACCACATAGCTGAGTCACACATGCTCCCCATGATCTTCTGGCCACACCGATCCACTCAGTGGCTAGGAACAGGAACAGTTAACCTCAAAGTCATTTCCCTAGCATCCCTACCCACAGCAAGCATTATGGCGCCCCAAATTGGCAAAATGCAGTAAAAGCTTACCAGAGAAGATAAGAAAATGACTAAAAAATGACAATTTATAAGTCTTAAGAATTTAAATATCTAAAATGAAACACAATTAATATGTTCTTAATACTTAATACATTGAAGTTACTATCTCAAAGATTTTCATTTGGATGAATGTTTGTTAAGTCACTGAAGGATGGAGCACAGTGGTGTTTGAGCCCACTGATGAAAGTGCACTGTAAAAAATAAATGTATTTCTTTCAACTTAGAGTTGGGGTATGGACTGCCTTAATACTTTAACTTGAATAAAATAGAAAACAAGTTAAGCTAAAAATTTTAAGGCAACAAAAAACAAAACAAATAGTTTTTTCACCTGTTTGTAAAACAGATTTCTCCGGTCTCAGTTACTATGGCTGAGCAAAGCACCCATCAGCAAGGATAAACCAGGGTTACCATCAGTGTGTGTAAAAATAAATACGTACAAATGTGGATCTCTTTCTCTTCGACCGGTATCTCAGGAATGGACAGGGATTGGAGAATGCACTTACTGCTTGTTGATGCAGGTGAACCAAATGAAAACCTTTGAGATTATAACTTTAACCTCTGAACAGTTTAGGGAACAAATAAAAACAAACAAAAACAAAAAGTTTTTTATTTTTTTCCTTTACCACCAATCAGCTGATAAAAAAATAATTGGAAACGTTTTGGTTCATTAAAAGATGTATCTTCATTTTGGTCCATGGGGAGCAATAAAACATGAACAAAGTAATGTTCTGGAAATAGAAATGAGTTTCATGGATAAAATGCTTTAGCTACTGTTAAACAGATGCTACAGCAGGATGTAGTACGGTGCATTAATGATTAACTGGCTGCTGAATTATGATCAAAGTTAGCTTTAGCTGTTGTGTTTAGAAACCAGTTTTGAGTTAACCCAGCCAGCCACACAGTCCTGGCTGGTGATTTCTCCACAGGTGTCAAAAATTAATTGTTGCCTAGAAATAAATTATTTATATTTGTATTCCAACAAAAAGAGATAAATTAAGGAGTTGAAAAGTAAAATAACTGAAAGATAAGACTGAAATAAGTCAAGCCTGAATTTATTTAATCAACTCTTTGATTTTTAATCAGCTGATTGAAAGTTAAAGGTGAAGTTTGAGGCTTTATATTTATTTCATATGTGATTTTAATTATTTACTGGTGTGTCCTGTTATATATTTGAATTATCTGATAACATGTTATAATATTTGGTTTTCTTTAAAGATTTAAATACATGTCCTCTGAAAAACCAACCAGAAGTAGTTTTCAAAAGTGAGATGATGGAGTATACTGTACCTAATATGACGCCGTTCAGTCGATAACCTCCATAGCCAATTCCCAACATGAACTGGGATGCCAAATACCAATAGAAGTCAGGACATAATCCAGTTGTTACAGTAAATATGAGCATCACAATGACTGGGATCTGAGCGGCTCGTTTACGACCAAACCTGGAACAGAAGAAGTCCCTCTGGTCAGCGTATATGAAACGACTGTCTTTGCCTAGAGCACATTTTCTGTACAAGATCGAGTACACTTACGATTCAGCAAAAGGTCCAAATAAGAGACAACCAACAAGAATGCCAGCCATCAACACCGCTTGTGCCCCTTCCAACAAATTAGCCTGGTCACACACTAGATTGAACTGTAGAAAAAATGGGCGACTTGTTGAGTAAAAGGTCTTTTTTATAATTTACAGTTAGTATTATTAGATAACCATGAGACAGATCTATCACTTACATCAGTGACTATGGTGGCCTCATACAGCGTGTTGTGGTACACCCATCCATTCAGGCACCCCGTGGTCTCATTGAGTCCATACTCCCTGATGGCTCCGATGTCCCAGTCCACAGGGACAAACATCCGACACCTGCTGAAGGTCCCATCTTCCTCCCGGGGCAGAGTCAGGTTCAGCTGCTCACCTGTGCTCAGGTTGGAGTCAGCTCCAAGGATCCAGTCTGTGTTGCAGTGTCGCTCTGGATCTGCCTGGATGAAGAATACACTGGCAAAGTGAAAAGGCAGAATAACATTTGGGAAGCAAAGGGCAAAAAGGATGACCTTCTGAAATAATCCAAACTCTCCGATATTACGGAGGATCTCTCCAAAATCTGCCATGTTCACTGAGTTGACTTTCAGTTTAGAGATGCTGCCAGTGGGTGACCTTTAAACAATGTCCATTAATGTTTAAACCATGTGGACTGTACCTTTCAGGAGGGATGAGACAGCATTTTAATGGATAGCTTGTTTTGTAGAAAGAGTCAGTGTGATTATTTTACAACGAATGTCTCTCTCTTGTATTCTTCTCTGTATGATATCTTTGTGCTTTGACCTGAAGTTCAATTTCAAGTTCAAGTTCAACTTTTTTATTTCCAACATGTTGTCATGTTACATGTATTTTGGCAATCTTGCAAAATGTTTTTTTTAATGTTAAAGTGTAAGAATAAACACTAACAATACTAATAAATGCACAGTTGACTGATACATACAGTGTGCTATAAGTTATGTAACTGCTTATCTCTTTCACAAATGTTATGCTGACTTATCAAACCTTCTCTGTCAGCACGCCAACATGAAAGGTAAATCTGTTACATAACATATATCTTCAGTCTGCCTTTTTCTGACAGATTGTGACTTTTCAGGCTGACACCAAAATATTTATGAATAAATTTATGAATAAATTATATACATATTTTATTTTTAAAGAGAATTGAAAATAAATGTATATATACGTAGATGTATTATAGATACAACAGCCAACTCTATGCATACATGTGTATGTACAGTACATGATTATAATCCATAACTAATCTCTGCAATAAGAAAAAGAGTTAAATCCTCATTTTGTCAAATTTCATTTCAGTTTCTTACTTCCACAATGTGTGTTACATCTTGTGTTTTCTAAATTAACCTGCTTAGAGGTCAAATAGTAAAGGTGAGTCAGCACATTTTGTTTTAAATATTAAGAGAAGACAGTTTGGGTACACACACATACTATTTGATACACACTTGCTGGGCCCTCAGGCTCCCTGTATGCAGCAATATTGTTGTTATAGCCCATGCAGCCATACCAACATAGCAAATAAGGAAAAACATAATTCTGCCACACAGTTTGTTTTTTTTCTTCTATTGTTTAAGTAGTTACCTCTAGACCTTTCAAAATGTCTGATAGGAGGAAATCATAATGTGTCTCATGTGAGCTTGTGGAAAAAGGTTTCAAGTAGAGATTGTTTTATACAAAGGTCACAAAGATAAAAGATTAGGAGCTGGGCCTCCATACCAAGGATCATGATCTCAAATAAGATATTATGTATCTGTAGCTTTACATGCAGCTCTTTCACTGGAAAAATATAAAGTATATTGCATTTCATTTTAATCTGCCAGTAAGTGAAAAGTCAAGGCTTGGTTTTCTGACAGTTAGCCATTCATAAAACCTGCTTGTTTTCAGACTAATAAAAAGCTGTTAAAAGTCCAGCTGGAGGGCTGAAGCTTGTCAGGTGCAGATGTTTCTATTTGAATTCTTCAGTTTGAATCAAGAAGTAGTCTATATACAAACTGAACTGATGTGATGATTGAGACTTAAGTGTAACACCCTCTGGTGCACTTTAACCCCTGCTTAAGTATTCACATGGTTTGGTCTTTCACTCCCTCCAGCTCAGCTATTTTTCTGAACTGTCATTGTTTTTGTTTTTGTTGCACACTGCAGACTTTACAGCTTATCTGACCAAATCAAAGGGGAACTGTTACACCTTCTCACAAGCAAATCACAAGTGCATATTGAGTTTCAAGTACATACTGAGTTTTATTTATACACAATGACACAATTGAGTTGGATACAGCACATGAGCAAAAATACTGGATGATTGAACACTGAAGGTACATATACAAGTATTCCAGTCAGAGTTTGGTGGATGTTGTGCAGTTGTGTTCACCCATGTTGGAGTCACCTGCCATCTTCTCAGTGGTCATATTCCTACAGTGAAAAGGAACGCAGTGTTCAGATCATCTGACCTTGACCTTTGACTCTTTATCTTAATCACTTTGTTCAAGAAAGGGAGTTTCAGTATAAACAGAAGAAAAGGCGAGTTGTTGTTAACTAAAGTACAAAATGCTGATTACTACAAAACCCACAATGCAATGCCCAGAATTCAGACTGCATCCTGGATGTGAAACTTAAGGTGTGTTCACAGACACTTTTTAAAGCTAGGTTTTAAATATACTCCTATCACTCTGATGAGAATATCTTTACCACTGTCATGTCTGTCCATTAAATATGAAGCTTCCACTAACAGCTAGAGAAATAAAGACTGATCAGTCCTGTCTGAAGAAACTCAAACTAGCAGCACCTCTAGCATAAAGTATAAAAATCACATTGTGAACCGTTTATGACTCCAGGACGTCACAGAGCTCACCCAAGAAATAGACATAAAACATGTTAAAAGTTGAGATATTGCTACCTTTAGACAGGACAGACCAGCTGTCTCCAGCAGTCTTTATGTCAAGCTTAGCTAATCATCTCCTGGCTGTGGCTTCACATTTACTTGACAGATGGACAACTGTATCTATCTCAGCAAAAATACATCATAAGTCAAGTGTTTCCCAAAAGTTTTATGAAGTATCTTAAAGTTATTGTGCAAGTGTAAGAGTGTTAATGTTTTGCACTGTTTTAAACCAATCAAGTTTTTACCTTAGAGACAGATTTAATTATGTGCATAGACAACCAGTGTAGCTCTGATCCTCTGAGTATCCACATGTAACCCTCAGTAAAAGCCAACATTCACAGTTTCACAGTAAATTCCCACGGCTTGCTTACCTGTTGCCCTCGGCCTCATCAGTAGTATCAGGGAGCTCTTTTCTCCTGGTCTCAGGAAGCAACAGCACGAGAATTGAGCTGATCAACATAATGCTGCTGAAGGCTGCGATGGGTATGGTCCAGTGGTACATGGCCAGCATGTTGAGTATTGGAGACAGCAAGCCAGCAACTCTAAAGGCTATGGAGCCCAAGCCTACAGCTGTTTGCCTAGAAGAGTGGAGTGCAAATACAGTGTTGGATAAACACAGTGTTTATTTAGAATGCATAGTATGTATAGTATTATTTTGCGTACCTGACTGAGGTTGGAAACAACTCCTGGATGTAAACCATGCATACTGAACCAGCCCAGTTCACCAAGAACTTTCCAGTGGTTACAAGGGCAGTGATAACAACAGCACTGTCTGGAACAAAAATGTAACTACAGTAAATAATCTACTCAGAGTCAGATGAATGTATCTACATGTATTGAATGTGACAAACAAGACATCCACCTTGAGGGAAAGCCAGGCTTAAGAGGCAAACAAAACTGCTTGACAGGAGGGTTAATGCCAGGGTTTTTTTCCTCCCTATCCACTCCAGAACCCATATGCAAAGGACATGTGCTGGAATGTCAGAGATCCCAAACAGGAACTGAACCAGGAAGATGTCCAGCCCAAATTTGCCCACATTCAGAAAAAGGCAGGAGTAGCCAAGATTTACTGCAAACCTTCAAATCATGAGAGCAAACGTAAATCGAAAGTTGTATTGAAAACCATATTCCAAAATGTGTTCAACTTACCAGGCAAAAGATATAATAAAGAAGTATTTCACCAGGATTGCTGAGGTAAAAAGAGTTTTGATTCCTCCACTTTCAACTTGCTGTTCCCCAGTTACCTACAGGACAAAAGATGACAACAATAAAGAGGGCAACACTTAAAAATGTCATTGTAGTTTATGCCTATGAATATGAAAACAGTTACATTAATTCTGAAAAAGGGTGAAAGTGCTTGTTATCATACAAACAATGTTACAGTAATTACAGTGATTCCCACCCCTGTTTTACTTTAACATGAAGGACAATAATACCATGACATTTGACACAGACATTTATGGTTCCCAGAGGAGGAACTGAAATCATTTAAATCCTGTGCCATCTACAGGCCAAACTTTTTAATTTGCTCAAAAGTCCAAGTTTTACTCAGAGGGATCAGTGAAGTTTCAATTGATGTAGCAATTAAAATTGAGTCTGACCGACCTGGTCCAGCAGATTCTCTGGGATTTTCTTTTTATTGATTTTTGCAACTCCTTGTATCAACTTCTTTGCTTCTTCAGTTCTTCCCTGTCCAAGCAACCACCTTGCAGATTCAGGAATCCACCTGAAAAGATAAATCACAATCAGTCATCAACCACTTACAAACTAAATTAAAAACAGAGATGGCAACATGATAGGTATGGCTAGGAAGCATGCTTGTGTCCAAATATAGACTGTGTAAACTATAAATATGAAAAAGAACAGGCAACACCTACCATATGTACAATACGACAGAGGCTTGTGCTCCTGCCATGACATACTGTGCTGTTCTCCAGTCACGGATAGCATAGACCAGACCGGCTAAGGCACACTGTCCAAAGCCTGTAAACATCTGGTTCAAACATGAGGCAATGGACCTTTTGGTGACCCCAGTCCACTCAGTAGCTACAAACAGAAATTGAACAGAATACAGTTCCAGAAAAAAAAATGAACGAAAATGAAAAGAATGAAAGACTGGGTAGAAACAAAGAAGTGATACCTAATACAGTGGAGTTAATTCTATATCCTCCGAGTGCAGTTCCAACAATGAACTGTGATACCAGGTAAAAGTAGAAATTTGGAGAAAGACCAGTGACCAGGACAAATATCAGCAAAAGGATGACTGGTAGCTGGGTGGTTCTCTTGCGGCCGTACCTGAAGTTTAGAGAGTAGGTGACTATCAGATGAATGAATGAATGAATGTCATGCACATGACCTTATATCTCTTTCTTGAGTCACTTACGATTCAGCTATAGGTCCAAAGATGAATGAACCACAGAGTAAACCACTCATGAAGACCGTCTGTGAAACTTCCTTCATGTTGGACTGGTCGCAGACAAGATCAAACTACAAAACAACACAGCTGAAATCACTAGGGCAGGCAGCAGACATTTTACCAAAGAAGAATCTCAAATTGGACATGTTACATAACTTACATCAGTGACTATGGTGGCCTCATACAGCGTGTTGTGGTACACCCATCCATTCAGGCACCCCGTGGTCTCATTGAGTCCATACTCCCTGATGGCTCCGAT
>JAOXYL010000071.1:18666668-18707470 GCA_028564955.1 Terapon puta
ATGGTACTGTTCCATACTTGAATATTATTGTATAAATGTGCAATCCAAAATAAAGACAAAGTTAAAAAAAAAAAAAAAAGTGTTCAGTTCATCAGCACTGTTGATCTTCTTTTTGTTGTCTTTCCCAGGATCAGTAACAGGCACTGGTTGAAATTCTAGAGAAGAAGAAAATTGCCATTTGATGGAGATGACAAACCATTATCACCCCCTCTGTGGACGGGTCTGGGTGAAGGACAGGGCTGCAGAGGTGGGAGGATGTTCGGTGAGTGAGTGGAGCAGGTGAAGGAGATAAGACTTTAGAGGTAACAGTGAGGCCATGAGCAGGTGCGTGGTTCATAGTATCCGAGTGGCATGCAGGTTTGGAAAGTATACTCATGCCCAATAAAGAAAAAGTAGATGTAACAAAAGATGCTTGATCCCTGACAATGTTAATGTGTCATCTCTTTTTCATTTACGATTTGTGTGATGAGGCTGGTGTGGTGGTTAGCACTGTCGCCTCACAACATGAGTGTTCTGGGGCCAATCCCCAGTTGAGACTGGTCCTTCTGGGTGGAGTCTGTTCTCCCTGTGCCTGTGTGGGTTCTCTCTGGGTTCTCCAGTTTCCTCCCATCATCCAAAGACATGCACGTTAAATTAACTGGCAACTATAAATTGCTTTTCATAAACTTGATTATGATCCACAAGAAAATCTTCCAGTCAGATAAACTGAAACTGAGACCACAAGAACAAACACATACAGTCACTCTTTGAATTCCATCATGTGACTTTATTCAGCTACTAAAAATCATCTGCATGTGCTGACATGTTCCAATAACCTATATGTCAAGGAATCTCCTTTGTATGTTATCACAAATATTCCACTTCAAATTATGCATTTTTTGATGTACATATTTCATAATTAATCATGTTTTAAAAATATATGTAATGATCTGTAAAAAAAAAAAGTTTAAAAAAAGAAATGTAATTGCCAATCAAATCATTAAATCAATACTAATCATTCAGTGACCTCAGAAAGAGGCAGAATGATGCTTTTCTGATGAGTAAACAATAAAAGGGAAAGAAATTTAGAAAACCTAAGTGACTTTCAGTTCAAAGCCTTTGATGATCGATCATTTTATCAGCAAAATCACACACGTACACACATACACACAGGGAGAGAGAAGTGTAACCTGTGCCATCCGTCTTGACAAAATGACTTTTTATCCGTTAGCGGACAGGTTTTCAGTGAGGGAAAAAAAAACGCATATCATGACATCTAAGCACAGAGTGTGATTACAAGCCCCATGTAATCCCGAAAATATGCATGTTGACAGATCAATAAGGTGCCAATTGAACAAATAATTTGTGCATGATTAGTGATGCTCTGAAAAAGGCCAACTGTGGGAAACACTACGAAAACAAATTGAACTCTACTGAACATGATGAGTGTCGACCGGTCTGCCTTAATCAATATTTACAAGTAAAATGTTCCTTTTATCTGACATGTACACTTAAACAGTCAATGCATCTACATCATTACATACAAACCTCATGATGTTTGTGTGACAGTGCATGGAGTTGCCATCATACGTACATTTACAACATCTTTACATACACCATTTACATCAGTACCTGAACTAGGAGCCATTTCACAGCCCTTTGCACGGGGTACAAAACAACCATACAGCTACACTGGGAGTGACAACAGTGATTTGTTGGTGAGTGTTTATAAAGCAAAGACACTACAGTACTCTCTAAACTTACCAAGTGACTAAAAACTAAAGAAATAGCTGGCTTCTGGAGCAGTTTAAAGGATTATTTTAAAGACTTTTCCTCTAGCTCTCCCCAGACACGGGTACTTTTTGGACATTTTGAGAAATCCCTACTTAAATTGATGCTGTCCCTCAAGACAATGGAGGTAAATGGAAGTAAGTTTGTGGCGCTGACATCCCTCAGTGCAGCAGTGACATTTATGATGGTCATCATCTTAGTGTGATAGCATGCTAACACTGAATGCAATTTACAGCTGAGGCTGATGGAGATGTCATTAGATGTGTAGGTGTCTGTTCTTAATCAAATTCTTAGACAAGCTGATGCAAGATGATTTTTTTGGACAAAACCTAAACCTTATCTTGGTTGTGTTACTGGATGAGCAGTCAGGAGATCACTCATGTGAATAGAATTCATCATGAGGCCAGATCAATTTTATAGCAATCTAACCAATAGTTTGAGTTAGTCTGGATTTAAGTATTGGCAACAAACAAAATCCCATTTATCTCCATAGTGGTAGAGGTCTCAAAACCTCGCCTTGTAAATGTCTGCAGGCCAATTACCACATGAGGAAAGTGAAACTACCATTTTTTGCTAATTGAACAAACTGCCCCTTTAAACTTCAATTTTCAATTTGGAACATTTTTCCAGCTTTTGCACACGTAGCCCTCCACAAAAGTTAATCAGCAGCCTATTACACAAGCAGCCCTAGACTCGACACTCATTACCAGCATTCAGGATTCTCCTCAGTTGTTAGATCAATAATGGTTAACAGGCTAAATTACCTCAAGGGGAAATTGAAAACAGCATTTATTACCCGTGTCTGTCTGTTGGTGTGTTAACTTCTTGCTTGTGAAAATGAATGTAAATTCTCACTGCAGGGTCCTAGAGCTTCCCGTTTGACTGGCTGCCTTCATGAACTCCAAGTGGGGAACGAGCACAAAAAGTGGATTAATTCAACTCAAAGGAACTATCATAAGCAACCAGCAGTCACATACGGTGAAAAGAAAATACCTATTGCATAGTAAGAGAATATTAGGCAGGTCTTAATCTGTGAAAATAATCATGTTGTTAAATACCTCGGGAAAACGCCACCTGACCAAGTGGTGTAACTGCAGTTCTGGGACAGTTACAGTTGATTTGTGTATATTTGAATGACTTCTGCAGCGCAGTCAGAGCCTAAACTCTTTGGTTATGTTTTGACAAAACCACCACACTACGTATCTTAAACAGGAATCAGGTAATTTTCTTATATCTTAAGTAAAAATCCATTTGAATTTACAGATTTACAAAACTAAAACTATGCTACAGTGTGTTTATAGGTCATTTGTATTTTATTTTTGTTGTGTTTGTTGAGTTTCGTAGATTTCTGGGACAGGCGTATATTGAATACACCAAAGAATCACAGATAGACTAGATTTTTCACCTAGTGCATTGGTCAACTCTATAGTTTGACTAACTAAGGCTGAATTTACACTTTTCAATTTCAGTGTAGCTTAAAGTGCCATATAAAGGTAGCACGACACTCTTGTGAGTTTTGTGGCACAGTCGATTTAAAAGAGAAAAAAAAAGGCAATCACTTCCAGTACTGGCAGGAGATGGTTTGGATTGTGCTTATGTATGAAGAGGAAGAAAAAAAAGAAAAAGAAATTAGGAGTTGATATAGTTGATTGCATCTCTTCTCCCATTTACTGTATAAGCGCACTGTAAACGTTTCAAGTGTGATTCCTGTGATGAACTGAGCCTCTTCTCCATGTGGTCCTCATGTATCCTGCAGTCGTGTCACACTCCTGCCAGCTTCACGTCTCCTCCTCATCATCACCTTACTCCTCCCCTCTTTGGCAGTAGTGGTTTCTTGGAATTGACTACAATGCAGCTGTGCAATACCATTAGTTTCTGTCCTTTTTTGCTGGCTCTTGCTGACTTAACTGATGCTGAGCTGCGCAAATCCAATGAGTTTAACGTCATCAGGAATTTCAGACTCCTCCACTCCAGATGCCTGGAAGAACAAGAAAAACATGATGTATAATGACCTACACACATTGTATATGTACGTTGTAAATCAGTGTAAGTGTGTGTGCTGCAATCTGACTACTTACCAATTTAAAAGTCACATTTTTGTTACTCTGAGGATCATCAACAATCTTTTGCAAATTGGCAGCAACTAGACAGAAGACAAAGAGAAGTGATAGGACCATGTCAGATGACTAAGTAATGTAAGAACAGATGACAAGGACTTTTCCATCATGATCAGAGTTTAAAAACAGGAAATAAATGTTGTTGGAACCACATGTCCACTATAAAATCAGTAACCAGAGGTATTCAGATTATACTGTGCCAGTTTCTTTGTGTGCCTTCACACATTTACTACAATCATATAGTTCTTTTTGAACTTTGCCTGGTCCCTTGCACTAAAACTTTTATGTTTATTGAGATAAATTACCAACCATGTTTCAAGTGAATTGATGTCATCAGGCATCTACAAAGATAGTGTCCCATCATACAATGCTACATCTTTTACTTACCAATGACTAAGTCTCTCCCGTCAACCAAACCGGCTGAGACCAACTCCTGAGAAACTCCATCAGCAGAATCTGAGGACAGATATGGGGAGGAGAAGGCAATGAGACCTAAACCGGAGGCTCTTAGAGCACAAACAAAGAGAGAAAGATGCCTCTCACCTCTGCCAGACATGAACTCAAATCGGATGTCGTTGAGCTCCTTCTTGGGATTCCTCAGTCTCAGGACAAGGCTGATGGGAACACTGGCAGAGGCTGCAGCTGGATCCTGTGACAGTAACATAATTAGTCAAGTAAATACTGTGCTGCACATCTGGTTAGGATGGACCACAGGGAGATAAAAATTCAACTCCATTAGCAGTTTTCTTGTCAGTGGTAAACAGTTGATGTGTTTACAGCATGCACTATTCATCTTTGCAAATGCTTTTAGACATATTTATTGGACTTGAGGGGTGCACACAAGGCATTTTGCTGAGGAACACTGAATGCAAACATAACATAACATAACAAACATAGCGAACATAACTTCAGACTGCATAGAGAAAAACTCCACTTGACACCAATAGAATGTGTTAAATGCAGGCAAGAGTCCAAAACCTACAAAACAAGCTACAAGATATGATATAAGTAAAAATGTGCCAGTTTCCAACTGTTTTAAATGTTGTAGTAGTATGAAAAAACATGCAACATTTTACAAATGTATGCATACTGACAATGGACTCAAAACATCCACAGTAAAACAATTCTCTTCGGGAAATAATTAAGGATGTATGATTAAAACACTGAAACTGACAGTAAATGTGCTGGATATAACTTGAACTAAGGTGATGGTTCATTAAGTTTCTAATGGATCCAGCCCTTAACTAAGAATGTCAAGAACACATTTGCACTTGCCTCATATACACAGTTCTTTTCTTACTGATCTGCATATTTTTACCTGAGCAGTGGGTGCGTGTGAAGGGCTCGCTGTCTGAGTGGGAGCCTGTGGTGCAGCATCATCTCCTGTCGGGGCCACAGTTGCGGGGCTCTCCTGTGCTCCACCAGGGGGCTTTAGATGCCCTGTGGAGCCATCTGCTGGTGGGAAAAGCTGAGCGACACAAACATGCGGATGAATCAGCATGTGTTTTCAGTTTTACATAGAGGGAAAAAACAGAGGACACACAAAAACAGACAGCCATGCAGATCTGTGTCGAGGCATTAAAATAAATCAAGATTTTCTGGTCATGTCCACTACAAATGGACTCACCTCCATATTCTGGGACCCGTCCTTCACTCTGGGTGACTGCAGGATGGACATGACAGATTGTCAGGATTAAAAAACATGCAATTCTCCTTTTATCCCCCCAATGTACGGACAGATGAGAATTGTTGGATTGAAGAAATTTGACACAAGATGACTTTAGACACAGGGCTTAACTGAAATCACGGAAAAGAAAACAGACAGTAAAATCCCACACCAAGACATGAACGTGAACACACATTGGAGAATAATTTGAACAGTGTGATATCTGCAGGTGTCTGGTCTATTTTTTTCTTTTAATTCTGAGAAAACCTAACTTTCTTTAGTTTTTTCTGTAATAGCTGGTCCAGCATCAGATCATGGAACTTGTACTACAATGAACGGAAGCTGTTTGTAAGTCAGATAATTTTAGATGAGGATATATTTTTGGAAGATAGTGTTATCTTAGTTGAGTTACATGAGTAACATCAACTTGAGCTCCAAAGACAGAAAGCCTCAACAAAAGCAGGTCCAACTTGGCTAAATTCAGTCCAACAGCACCACCTGCTGGTCATAAGGGTGTAGTTTGTAAACAGAAATACAGCACAGTGGCCTTTTTAATTAAACTAGAATTGTCTGTCTGAAAACACAGGCATGCAGAGACTCACTCGCAGAGCTGCCACCGCAGCTTTGCCCTCCTCGCTCTCTTCATCCAGCTCATCGTCGCTCCACTCCCAGCCGCCGTCCTCAGTCTTATGGAGGCGGCCGCTGGAGCCGGGCACACGACGCACCTACACAATGCATTCAAAATATTTCTATTAATCCTTTTCAGGGGTGTATCCCGCATTAGACAGACAGTAAGGAGACGGGGATACACCCAACACAAGAAAGCACAGCAGAACAGAGCAACACAGTGATGTAAATGGAAATCAAATCTTCACTTCTTGTGTGCATTTGGATTATATTAGTAATGACTATCAAACCTTTTTGGAACGCTCCGTTATTGTTGGACCTTTCTGTAGAAGCCTCTCCTGCAAATACTCATCATTCTGTAACAGTAAGACAAACATTAATCAAAGGTTGCTTAAGGATTCTCTCAGACACTAATGACATTTCAGTATATTTCCATAATAGTGATATAAGGCTCACCTTGGCTTTGGTGAAGAATTTATGCTTCAGCAACTCGGTTGCAGTTGGCCTAAATAGGAAGAGCGATACACGGCTCTTGTTTATTTCCATTACATGACTGGAGAATTCAATGGAAAGCAAAAGCTGAACAAGCACAACGTTAATCTTGTATTAGGTTAAAAAAGTTTCAGGGACAAGCTGACCTTTTCTCCGGATCCTTCTGTAAACACAGAGAAAGCATCTTCCTGAAGGACTTGCCATACTTCTTCACCATTTCCTTGTCTGTAATGCCTGTCTCCAGACAGGGGGGGTCATTCTGCAAAGTCAGCATCAGCACCTACAGACATGCAAAACCCAGCTTAGATCAGAAAAATGATATGAAAATCAAATACCAATTCAAAACTGAAGAAACCTTAATCAAAGCTGCTCTGTGCAAACTGTCTGGGCATGGAAATGGACTCCAGAAGATTCTTCAGAATTAGGGATATCAGCTTTTCCATAACATGCACCAGTTAGGCAACAGGGTGAATCAAGCAGACAGCTGTAGTGTACAAAACTGAATTTACCACGTAACAAATAGACTGTAGCTGCCTTGCTGACATGCAATAAAGTACCAGTAAGCTCACACACAGTTACCTTCATCGGTGGGTATTTGTGATACGGTGCAGCCCCAGTGGCCAGTTCGATGGCTGTTATCCCAAAACTCCAGATGTCAGCTTTGAAGTCATAGCCGCGGACCTGCGGATCAAAACAGAACAGAGTGAACAAAGCGCTCAAGCCTTCCTTTTATCACTGACTTGTGAGGCATTGTGGAGAGAAAACACAGAAAGAACACCACCATCTACGAAACAAGGCTCCTACCTGCTCCATAACCTCAGGGGCCATCCAGCATGGCGTCCCCACAAATGTCTTGCGAACCTTGTTCCTCGTCATGTCTCCTCCTGCTGCTAGAAAGGCACTCACACCAAAGTCTGGGGAGTGTGTGTGATTTGGAGTGTTTGAGAGAAAACATTGGGAAAATAACATTTTCAATCACTAAGATATTTAGACAAAATAATCAAATAAAATGCTTGTAATTTCTTAAGCATTTTCAAATTTTAAACAGGCAAACCGTCCAGAAAAACCACAGTGGATGCAAAGAAAACAGAAGCACTGTACCAGCAATTTGCACTGAGCCATCATCCCCAAGAAGAATATTTCCAGCTTTTAGATCCCTGCATATCAAGAGAGGAAGGATTAAAACAAGATCAACAAGTAAGATGTCACAGGTCAGAAGTGCACTGTCAGACTGGGCTTGCAAGCTCTGGAAAAGGACAAACACTCCCAGCTCTTGCTCACAAACAGGTTAAAACTGCACCCTCTATCTGCTTCATTTTAATCCGCCTGATTTCTGTTTGCATACTTTGAGTGCAAACTATGCACAAAGAACAGCAGTGGATTAACCTGGCCCCAGCCACCTCTCTCCTCCTCCCTTTCCTGATTAGATGTAAGTGAGTTAGCCTGAGCATCTGAGCTCAATCAGCAGCTGCTCTCTCTGATCTGTCTACTGAAATACTGTCCACTCACACTCCAACTGTAACGTCAGACACATTTAAAATATCGGCAAATCAAATGAAGATTCACTTGGCTTTAATAAAATAATGCACGATGGTAGAGCAGTATCTCACAAAAATAAAGTATCTTTCAAATAATAACCTTTTTTTTCTTAACAATAACCTGGCTAAAGAAAGGCCTGCTTCTACAAAAAGGTGCAGAGGATAGAAAGGCCTTTCTTCTCCGTGCTGCTTCAGAGTGTTCCTGGGAGGAACTTTTATGTAAAACAAACCTCCTCAATTATGCAGTTTCACTGTGTTAAATATTGAAGGGCCGAGGTCTAGTTCAAAACACACGCCCATATGCAGAGATGAAAGGCTCAATGCCAGAGTGAGCTGAGGCAGGAGTGTATGGCGGGACACAATGCCTGGACTAAAAACTGCACCCACACTGCGTACAGTGATAACAAGGCCCTGTCCTGTAGCCGAGCGACATTTGAACTCACCGATGAATCTGCCCGTTTTTGTGAAGGTACTCCAGCGCCTCCAGGACCTCTTTTAAGATGGTGGCGATGCTGGCCTCGTCCAACACTCCGGACTTGTGCTCCCCGCGAGAGATGATATGCTTGATGATGTCCAACACCGAGCCTGAGAGAGAGAGGAGCAGAGGCTTGTCACGATACATGCCGGAAGTGCATAGAGGGAATCTTCGGCCTGGCGAGTAGTTAAAGGCACACCAAGTAGCATTCACGTGGTAATGGTTTGTACTATAAACAGTTGTCGCATCTGTATCCTGCTTCCTAACTTGACAAAACACAGCCTGCCAAAATTAAACTGAGCATCCGACCTGCTAAAACCTATAAAGAATGCTGCACCAAACGCACAGATAACTACCTGAAGTAAAATGATTAAACTCTGTATCAAACACTGTAAAATATTGTGTTATCAAGTTACTTCCTATCTACAGAAATAATGTTTTAAAGTCAATTCTTAATCCTTTCATTAAATAAAAACCTGTTCTTTGCATAAAAGCAAAAGTCATTTCATGTACTTTCATTGTTTAATAACTTGGCTAAGATAATATAATAATGACTTTTGTTGGAGTCCACCACTGCTGCACTGGAATCAAATTACAAACCAATGCATGATGGATTGACAGGAAATTCGTGTCGACCAGCAAGACTGTTTGTAACTTCATCCCACTGATATCAGGCTCACTGTTTACTGTTAAGTGTCTGTTTGGCTGCACTGTAAACAGATACACCAGTTACTCTCGTGCTGTATTTCTGCAAGAATTGTTGTTCAAACCAAGGTTTATTTGAAGCTGTTTTTTTAAGCAATGACAAATAACAAAGAAAGTCAAGTCAAAGTCAAAGTGAAGATAAGAGTTAGCTCAGCCAGAAGCAAAGTTCCTCAAAACATTAGAGCACTTACCACCACTGAGCAGCTTCATCACCAGCCACAGTTCATCCTTCACCACAAAGGAGGTATAGTAAGACACAATGTTCGGGTGGTGGCACTGGCTCATGGCCTGGATTTCTTTCTGCACAGCGAAGAAAATGTTGGAAACAAGGTCATACAGAGTGCAGAAATGTTGCAGTGCAAAACAAAGTACCAACTAATTCTTTATGTTACACTTTCAGTGACAATCTGGAGCTCAGTCAACGGATATGAATTTTTGAAGTGAACTTGATTTAATGAAGTCTTCCTGTAAGTATGGTCTGAATGTAATAAGAATTTCTGTTGTCACTCTACCCTCACATTCAACCTGTCCTGTTAAAATGGTCCAAGCCTGAACCTGGATTACATCACCAAGTCACCAAGCCAAGACATTTTTAACCCAGATGACTGACATGGGTGAAGTCAGGACCTTGATATATTATATAAGGACTGGGTAGGTGGAAGTCCTGGGAGATAGTCCAGTGTAATGAAATATTCACACCACACAACAATAGGACGTCAATTTGAAGTAATAATTGTGCTAGGATGAGGAGGAAATGACTAATGCAGTCATCTCTCTGACGTGTTATCTGAAGTTTTATTTTCATGCAAATTGTTTCTGCAGCACAGCTTTACCAAACAGTCTATCAGCATAAAGAGTAGAGCATATTTCTGCCATATGGCAGCTGATAAAACAACATTTACGCAGTGACAATAATTATAATAACAACCAATAGAGAATTTTCTACACATTTCTACAGAAGTAGCCATTTTATTAAGGTGTGGTTAGAACAGGCGTGTGTGGGAAACACATTATGCATCAAGGTGAAGGATTACTTTGACCTTCCAGATATCTGACTCACAGGATTAATCAAAAAAAGCCCTTCCCCCTCTCTTTTTGTAAGTACATTTCTCTTTATCAAACCAGAGGACAAAATTACAAGATGCCCCGCCAGATAATTGGTCAATACAATCTTCAACTTATTGTAGGCTCTGTTGGGTAAATACTGGTGTCCATTGAGTGAAGCTAATTTCAGCCTGGTGCCTCACCTGATGTCGGTTAAGAACAGTTATACAATCACCTCACTCATTAATTATGTAGCCTTTACGTATTTGATTCCCCTGACGCTTTATAAGCCTAACATTGTATTTCTTAAAAATGTAAGAATCCCTTCTGATCTTAGCTTTTATTGCAGATGATGAGGGCATTTCTTCACATATAATCCATTTTATTCATGTGTCCGACTGATTTTACTCAGCTCTATTAAACAGTGGTTGTTGCAGCATGAAGCTTTGAATCTGTTCTTGACCAATATGAGCCCAATAACCCACATCACTCCCAACACACATGATGATTGTGATGATGATGATAATGATGATGACCTCACACAAACACACACGAACACAGATACTGCTTCTTACCAGGAGTTCGTCCATGCTAGTTTGACACTTCTCCAGGTTGATGCGTTTGATGGCCACCTTCTCCTTCCTGGGTTTGCAGTAGGCTGCCTGGACGACTGCTGTAGCTCCACTGCCTGAAAACAACATGAGGACTGAGACCACCACACTACAGGAGCAGAGGAGCCTTTGACTAAAACAGACAGTAGCTCAGCCAGGTCTTTTCTGCGCTGTGTGAGAGGGATGTGAGTAGAAACTACCGTCCAAAACTGTGGGTGAAGTTCACTTAAAGTATGAGACATTGCTGCAGTAATCAACATCAATCTTAATGTAAGTGGATTACGGAAGACTGCACAGGGATACCACACCAGTCCAACTCTTGAGTTCAAAGCCATCAGTCACGTTATCTGGACTGAGGCAGAATATGAGTGGCTCACTATAATCCGTGTCATACCCTCAGAAAAAACAGCACCACCCTCTCCAACATCTGACGGACCTTCACGCACCCTGTAGGCTAACCTGCGCTAGCTATCCGTTTAGCTTAGGGCTAAAGATCCGTTTCAGATCAGCCCACAAACCGGAAGAAACGCTTACTTTGTTTGGCTTAGCGAGAGGGAGACTGTGAGGGAGATGTTACCTTTGCTGCTATGTAGCTACGGGTTATACCTGGCCCTCTGTTCGCTGCTAGCGGTAGCAGGCTAGTTGCTAGAGACAGGGGAGGCTAACTGTAGCATGCTAAGCTACTCACCTATCACCTCATTGAGCTCGTAGTCGTCTCGGTCGATTGACCAGGGTTGAGAGGACTGGTCGTCGGCCATGGTGTCGTTGTTTGAACGGTGTGAGCACTTGCTTGCACACAATAACAGAAACGCTGTGGGGAATAATAAGTTGTTGTAATATTACTCCATTCGGCCGCAGTGATGCCGCTCCGCTGACAACTCCTGCCGCTCCTGTCAACACAACTTTACGCGCCTCTGACGCTGCGTTTCACGTAGCGCGTTACGTTGCGGCCCTGGAGGAGGGACAGAGAGGCCACCATCTTGAGTGTGGCAAATTCCGCCACACGACTGTTTCAATATATTAACATAGTATATAGTATAGTCGCATGGTTTTCACTATGCTCTTTCTCTCTAATAGGTCAAAGGGTACCAACTTTTTGTTAGAATTTTAAAACAAAGACGTCTGGAAAAAACAAAAACCTTTAACAACAAATTACAAGTTACAAATCGGTTTAATAAACATATGTTTAAAGGCCTTTCATCCCCGTTGTGTTCATTTCATGTTAAACAATTTTGTGTTCTCTATCAAAAATTACCGTGCCATTAAGACTCATCATAAAAACTATAATAATACATATATTATCACTATTTGTTGTGCTCCATTTGTTTTCATCAACTTAAATTCTTGTGAACATTACAAGTTTTGGATTTCTATTCAGTATTCATGGCCTGTATGCCTCATTGATCTGATCTTATGCATCTAATTTCTGGATTATTTTGACTGAATAATCAGATGAAAATATAGCATACTGTTTATTACAGGCTACTTTGAGTCAAAGTTACCAATAACATTTGTTTTGAAACCATTCAAATTTTTTAAACAGTCAAAAGTAACACCTTTTGTGTTAAATTTTATTTGTGTACAAAGGAAATTATCCCAACATTCCATTTAACAATTTCAAAATATTCCAATATCAAAATCTTCATATGTAAAAGAATAACTGTTGTAATATGAGCACTTCTCATGTTGCTTTGTCTCCGTGTTTCACATTTTGAGCAGTGTCAGCCTCAGTGTACAAGACAATGCCCTTTGCAAGTTATAGATAATGCTCATATGAGCAACAGCAAGTTGTTGGGAGGTCTTTTTCAAAGTCAAAGTTACCATAACAACTAACAAGAACCATGAGCTTACAATGTTCATCAGTCTATCAGATCTTTTTTCTGATAACAGAAGAAAAATGAAAACTGCTACAAAATCAGGCCTCTAAACTGTGTGTTGAAATAAATTGCATTAACTACATTTTTCAGAGGTAAAGATTTTAAATTGGTCAAATTTATCCAGAACACAAGATGAGGGTTAAAAGTTAAGATGACACACATTTAGGTTGTTTTGCATCATTTGCTTTTTATTACCAATGTATTAAGTAATGTAACACAATGGAAACCTGTTACAGTGATCATGTCTGCCATGGCCAAACTATTTAATTCTTTTTCTTTTTCTTTATTTCTTATATAGAGGACCATCTATCTGACATTTACACATTTGGTACATCAAACACCAAGTCTCACAGATAAATCTTGTTGACTTGATCTTTTTCAGAAGTTTCAAGGAGACAATGTTTTTTCCTAGGAGACAATAATGTTCTTTTTCACATCTTAATTTCAGTGTACACGCGGCACCAGAAGCAGAGAGGTTACTGCAGGGTAAAGTAATATGGGAGTAAAAGAGGTATAATTTCTGTAGTTTTACATGCTTTTCTCCATGCTTTCATGCATTAAAAGACCTAAATGAACACTGTAAATGGACTACTTGATTACTATTAGTAAACTGTGTAAAAATAATTTGCATAGGAATGATTCTGTCTCAAACTTCTGTGTTCATATAAGCAGTCAGTCTCTGTGACTGTGATCACTGTGACTGTTTTCCACCCCTGAAATTGCTTGGAGCCCCAAAGTGAGTCCCCCCTATGACTTTAAAACCTCTGAATGAGTCCAAAGCAGTTCATTATTTTTATAACCTCATGGTGTGTTTTCTGTATAAATTGTAATTAAAATGTTAAGTAAGTTGTTGACTAGTGGATGTGATGGAGTAAAAGTACAGACACCTTGCTCTTAACAGCGATGGAGTAGAACAACAAAGTATCATAAAAATTAAATGTCTAAGAAACTTAAAAGTTTAAGAAATTCTACTTGAGTAAATTTCTCAATTGAACAGCAAACAGACTACAACATTTTGAGGGTTTATTTGTAGGATTCTTTAATCTCTCAGTCTCCAGGTTGGAATTTGAAGCTCGCCAAGGAGCTTCATGAGAAGCAGATGAACAGTGAACTGTGTTAAAAAACTGCAACATTCATGACCCAGTGAAGTTTTCTTCACACTGATACTTACATTCTGTATTTGTTGCCTAACTAAATGCGTCTTTGGGCTTTATCAGGAGTTTCATAAACTATGTCACTACATAGAGCCCTGAGACACGAGGATGTTTTGGAGATGGAATCAGTGGTATGTGAGAAAACGATGGGGCCTGTTCTTGCTTGTTCAACAGATACCAAGCAAAGACACAACACAACAGAAGTCACTGATCATTTTCCATTTACCCGGTCTTGAATTGAAGACGCAGTTCACTTCATCCAAGTTACTGATTTAAGTAGTGACAGTTCATCACTTGGGTTCATGGTTTATATATGCACAAACCTTTGCTGCAAAAATGTCTTTTCTGGATCTTCCTTTGTCTTTCATCCCACTCTAAACATGAAGTGTCTTCACGTATCAATTCATTTTTGATAAAATGTGCAGCACAGTGGTGTTGTGGTTAGCGCTGTCATCTCACAGCTAGAGGGTTTTTGGGGTCAATCTCCGAGGGGACTCTGCATGTTCTCCCTGTGTCTGTCTGGGTTCTCTCTGGGTTCTCCAGCTTCCTCCCACAATCCAAAGACCTGCAGGTTAACTGACAACTCAGTGTCAGCCCTGTGAGTCCAAGGTGTACCCTGCATCTCGCCCAAGACACCTGAGATAGGCTCCAGCACCCCTGCAACCCTGTGGTCAGAAAATTAATGAATGAATTTTGAATTTTCAATTCAACAGAATGTAAAAAAAAACCCAACAATCATCAAATCATCCACATCAGCTCAGACTGAGAAAAACACTGTATAGCAACTAAATTTGTCATTTCAGTGTCATGAAAAAAATGAAATGGTAAAAAGGGAGGGACAATATGTAACATTCCCGCCTGCCCTATCAAGAGTCATGAGGTGCACTTAGGCCCAAATGTGTCACTTAGAGCAGAGAAGCTTCAGATGAAGGCGTGTTGCTGTAATGATTGCGAAAGCAAGATGACATGCATGCTTTCTTGCACATTTTTCTTTCTGAAGTAAATGAAACGCATGTGCAGTGTTAGTTTTGTTTACATTCAAGAAAAGAACCTCCCTCCTCTCAAACGTGTGCCCAGTCACAGTCACACTGCTGCACCCTGCGCGTGTCCCTGGAGCTGGTGGATTTTGGAAGCGCCGGAAGCTCTCCCCCCCCTGATGCTGCATTAAAGCTCGCTCAGCCTGCTGCTGACAGTGCGCAGAGGGTAAGCCAGGCCTGAAAGGGAAGTGCTGAGAGCCACAAGAGCCCCAAACGCAGCAGTGATCGCAGTGCTATTATCCTGCCAAGGCTAAGCTGCGCATGAAAAGGAAAGCAAAAAAACTTCATCTGTCCCATTCAGTGCAACCAATATGCTCAAACTCACTGTCAACTCTGCGGACGGGCAGCGAGCCAACTCTATTCAGCCTTCTTGGTCATGTTTACCTTGTGTTCAAATGAGGAACAGGTGTCTGCATGAAAACACAATTGACAAAGGCTCTAGCAGAAGTTGACAACAGAAATGAAGAAATAGGAAATATCCACACAATGTACACAGTAACCCTGATTACAGTATCTTGAGGACTGGGAGTGCTTTCTCAGGTGAACGTCCCCTCCCTGTTTATTCCCATCTAGAGTTTCCTGACCCTGAGGCATTTTAGGGACCAGGATTTTTTGAAAAAGGGATTGTTTAAAGGGGCATTTTTAAAAATGTCTTTTCTTTTTTTTCAATTCATCTGGGCTGCAGGTGCAAAGACCAACGAATATAATGGGGCAGGTTTTAAAGGCCGGCTCAGTCCAACAGTGTGTCAAACAGCCCCATGCCTGCTGCTGAGGTGTAACCTACCCTGTTGTGACATCAGCAGAGCTGCTTGCATGGCAGGCTCGTCAAACCGGTGTTGGAGCCTGCAGGAGTGCTGACACCATTTCAGACCTGCACCCACCTGTGTCGCCGCCTTTGCTCTGGGTGCGCTGCCTCCTCCGGCTCTTGTGACTCGGGGGCGCACATGGGAAGGAGAAGGAGCAGCTTCAGGTGAAAAAGGCGCAAAGACCGAAACGAGGAGAGAGAAGAGCCGAGCTGACTGAGAGAGACCGAAGAGGGGGAGAGAGAGAGAGAGCAGATTGAGAGAGGATGGAGACCAATGGGATCGAAAAGAAAAGCGGTAAGACGTTGTTTTAGAAACTGTGCGCATTAGGGCGCGTTTAAAGCATCCACAGAATAAATGACCAAATTGGAAGGTGGTTTCCTTTTTTTTCTTCTTCACACGTTCCCCTCTTTTTTTGTCTTTTTAGTTTTTTGCAATCACACTTTTGAGTCGTTTCAAACCTGACTGTGCTCGTGTAAATCCACCTGTGTAAACTCTCATTGCTCGGTAGAAAGGTGTGGTCCCTGTCATGCAGCCCAGTTTCACCTTGGTGCCAAACACAAACAAGTGTCACCAAACTCAAACAGCGCATCTACTCTCAGTTTAACTTCGGATCGTTTGTCACGTTTACAAACTCCTGCTGCCAGCTCCTCCTCGGGAAACGTGCTCGTTAGACTGTTTTCCAGCACGGAGACACTTTGTTGAGTTGAGCCTGAGCCCGGTGGAGTTGGTTTAAATCTCCGATCCCGGCAGTACCGCGTTGTCACCGCTAGGTGGAGCCCGTCAGTCAACAACGGGCTGCAACCTTATATCTCCATTAAAGTTACACCCTTTTGTCATATGTGACTATAGAGAGCACCCCCATCCATATTGTAAATGTGTGTAGTTTATCTGTCTGACAGTAGAGCAGCTTCACTTCATGTAAATGCTGATTCTATTGCTAAGCAGGCAAAGTGAACTTACTGTCTTCACCGCCTGGTTACTAGTTGAGGTTAACCACTGGGTCGTTGGTTGTCTTCAGAAATGGTCTAAATGTCTTCAAAAGGCGTCGACCAGTTTTGCAGAAATACTCCTTAAAGAGAATCCATCCAGTGTTTCTCATGAAGCGGACACACGTGTGAGCCTCCTCCTCGGAGGTGTGGACTCACTGTGTGTGTCAGCTGACTGCAGGGAGTCCTGACAGAGACCAGCAGTGGACTTTGAGTGTTCCTGGTACACGCCCTGCCTCACACTGCTCGGTCCTTGCGGCCCCAGTGTGGTGGACTCGGTCTCACAGAGTTTCGGCAGCATGGCATGCCTGCAGGGACAGTCTGAGCTCAGCAGATCTGAGGAGTTACTCCGCCATGCCAGGAGCCAGAAGGTGATTCAAATGAACGTAAAGCTCCTAGGTAGGCCGCCCTGCACTTCTTTGAACCATGTGTTGTTTTAGCAGATGTGACCAAAGAGTCCTCCAGGATCAGACTACGTGCTCTCTCACTGTGTCGTCTTTGTCTTTCATGTGTGAAGCTGTAAATCTTTGTGTGGTGAGGGGGGGCTTGCCTCGGGTCGCCTGCTCGCCTTGTGATTTGGTGCCTTAAATCTTCCCTGTATAGGTGAAATGGGCTTCAACTCTCCAGGTTACAGAGGTCTACCGTTTTAACCTGTTGCTGCTCGGTTTCACAGGCTTGGAGGGCGATCCGGACCTCCAGTTCCTCCTGAAAGGGGGGGATCTTCTCAAGGTCCGCTCCCCGTCCTGGAAGAAGACCCGCTACTACAAGCTCCAGGAGGACTGCAAGACCGTGTGGCACGAGTCGAAGAAAACCTTCAAGTCAAACCAGACCTGTGAGTGCTGTCCCAGCAACCCAGCTGCATGTGTGTGAGACCCAGCAGACCAACTCTTGCACACATGCGTCTTACCTTGTGAAAGACACACATCTCCCACCTCCTCTCTATGTCTGACTACTGACTCAAGCTCTCTCTTTGCTACTTAAAAACAGCCAACACATCTGTGTTTTCATTGCTGAAAATGTGTCCCAAACTGAGCTGGGTATTTTTACTCGGGTCAGATGGGGTTTCACTCCACAGGTAATAAAAGTGGAGGATTGATCGTGGAGCTATAAACAATGATTTCTGTTTGAAAGTCCTCTCCATTATCATACGCCGCTGGGCTGTTCTTGATAGCAGTTAGATGTATTGTGGGTGTGTTTATCAAGATACTGATTTTTTTTTTTTTTTTATAGTGTGTGGAGGAGTGGTTTGAAATAGCTCTGGTTGTATTTTGTGTTTGGACTACAGCCATAAACTGCTCTCACGTAGTCACAGTTTGATAACTGTAGTATGGTGATGTCTTTATTTTTTGTTGCCATGTGTGATACCAGGCAACCCTTAAAGATTCACCCAGTAACTCACCACACGAGCAGCTTCAAACCCGAGTCAAAGGCAGCTGTTTGAGCATGTTTAAATTTCAGAGACTTGTAACGTGACGTCACTTGACTGCAAACAGCAGATTTATGTTTACCAAGCAGGCTGGTCTGTGATGCCTGAAGATATGAAAAGGACAGAAGAACTACCTCTTTTTTTTTTTTAGCAGAACTCGACATATTATATCAGTCCTGTGACTGGGAATTTATTAAATGTTGCACTGAAAGTGTGGAATACCATTTGCCACTCCTCTCCTGTCTTCAGTTTCGCTCGATGACATCTCCGCTGTGCGAATGGGCCGTCAGTCGGAGGGTTTGAGGAAGTACACGGAGGAGCAGGTGGAGGGCCGCTGCTTCTCCATCATGTTCAAGGGCCGCCGCAAGAACCTGGACCTCATCGCCAGCTCTGAGGAGGAGGCCAAGCAGTGGGTCAGCAGCCTGGAGAAAATGCTCTCCAACATCAACAACCTCAGCCTCCAGCAGAAGACAGAGCAGTATCCTTACCATGACAAACGCGTCCACTATTTCCACCGACATTACTGCTTAAAATCCTCAATAAGGGTGGTGTCTGAGATTTAGGAACCCTTCTGCACAACGTGATGTAATTGATATTGGTCCTCAGTTATCTGCCTTGTGATAGGAGCCACGACTAGAGCTGCAGCCATGAATTATTTTATTATTATATTATTTTGCATTATCAAATCATCTGTGAGTCATTTTCTCAATTAAGCGGCCAGGGCTATAAAATGTCATAAAGTAGTGAAAAATGCGGATTACTGTCTCCCAAAGCCCAAGATGATGTCCTCGAATGTCTTGTTTCGTCCACAACCCAAAGCAATTCAGGCTCAAATTTAAGTTGCTGAAATCTTAAGAAATTTTGTATTAAAAATGTTTATGAACAAATGAATTGATTAGCAGTTAATTTGATAGTTCTAATCATTAACCGATGAATTATTGCGGGTTTAGTCATGATCAGTTGGAGGATGCAGATCTTCTCCTTACATCCACACTTCTCAGCTGGATCTTCAGCTGCCTGAGGAAAGCAGACAAGAACAAAGACGATAAGTTGAGTCAGTCAGAGCTCAAGAACTTCCTGCGTCTCATTAACATCGAGGTGGATGACGACTATGCAGAGATGCTCTTTGAGGTGACGACTGGTCCAAAATATCAAAATCGATTGAATGAATGTTAAAAAAATGAGAGTCTTAATATCTATTTTTGATATAACGTTCAGGTTGAATGGACCAACATTAACATTGCTTTGCCTTCAAACAGAAATGTGACAATTCAAAATCTGGATACCTGTCTGGGGAGGAGATTCAACTTTTCTACGACCTGCTGACCCACCGGGAGGAAATCGACGTGATCTACGGAGAGTACGCTAAAACTACGGGCTTCATGAGTCCTGAAAACTTGGTGGAATTCCTGATGAAAGAACAGAGAGAGAAAGCCTCGCTGGCTGACGCACACAAGATTATCGAGACATACGAGCCAGATGAAAATGGTCAGTGTGTTATCTAAGTATTAGTGACACCTTTTTGTCTCGGGTTGTTTCAGCTCTTTTACTCACATTTTTCAGTTGCGTATTGTCTTAAAATATCTGCATGGTATGTTTCAATATGTTTCATTTTCATAACAGTTTTGATGTTTTAGATTTTTGGTATTTAAGAATGCCCTTTCAGAATCTATTTTTAATATCATTTTAACACACTAATCAATCAGTCAATCTAAACCACAGTGCAGTGTCAGGAGCTTTAATTATTTTCAGTTTTTTTTTACTCTTAGGCAAAAACTCCCTCTCTTGACGTCCTCTGTGTTTTCATACTGTGACTGTCTTACGAGCTGTGCAGAGTCAATCTAAAACTAAAACATGAGCAGGAGGGAGATATTTAACCAATGAGAGTTGAATGAAAAATTGCCTTCTGACTACCTGTGGTGCATTTACAGTGGTGTTTATTAGTTTTACATGGAGGGAACATGTTTATTTGTTTTCTTGCTGAAAGTTAGATGAATACATCACTCTCATGCAGGAGACAATTATCTTAGCTTTGCATAAAGACTGAAAGCAGCCCAACTCTGTCCAAAGTTGAAAAAATACACCTAACAATGGAGGGTTGGTTTAATGTTTAGTTTTATGCTCAGGTTTTGTTGTGAACAGTTTTGTGGCAGAAAAAATGGATAACTTGTGAGTCTGCCTGACTGGGACTACATTGTTCAAATATGATGACAAATATACAGCATTAGCAACTTTCAAAGTCAAATGTCACACTATCATGACAAACTATGACAAAAATATGCAAATATGCCAATTTCATGATAACAGTTTTTCATGGATTTCTGCAGATAGCATTGTACTCTAGTGTACACTGGTCACGGTTGTTTTGCTTCATCTCTTTCAGCCAAGGCGAAGAAGCTGCTGTCCAAAGATGGCTTCCTCATATACATGCACCGCCCAGAGGCTATGGTGCTCAACATAGACCACAAAGACGTGTACCAGGACATGAGCCAGCCCCTGAACCACTACTTCATCTCCTCCTCGCACAACACCTATCTCATGGAGGATCAGCTCAAAGGGCCCAGCAGCACGGAGGCTTACGTCAGGTAAGTGTCAGGTCGTTGTTGGATGTGTCATATATGGAATATTCACATTCTTCCTGGTTTCTGCTTATTTGTAATTCATTGAGACCATTTCTTCACAATCTGAATGTTTGTTTAATAAGTTAGTGACTATGTTGATCTTATTCTATGTTATGGAAAACCTTGAGTTGCCTTACTGGACTTTTTCTTTTAGTCCAACCGTTCAGTCACTAACGCTGGCTGTGACTCTCTCAGGGCTCTGCTGAAGGGCTGCCGCTGTGTGGAGCTGGACTGCTGGGACGGATCAGACGATGAGCCAGTGATCTACCACGGCTACACGCTCACCTCGAAGATCCTCTTCAAAGACGCCATCAAAGCCATCAAGGAGTATGCTTTTAAGGTGTGTTTAGAATCCAGGAATATACCACATCCAAAATATCTATCTGTACACCATGTCTGTGTATCTTGATCTGACTTCAGTGTGTCTTCTCTCTGGTTGTCTCCAGACGTCCGATTACCCAGTCATCCTCTCCTTGGAGAACCACTGCAGTGTGGAGCAGCAGGAAGTCATGGCCCGCCATATGAGCACCATCCTGGGCAGCGCACTCCTCACATCACCCCTGGGGGACGGTATGCCCACACACTTCCCATCTCCTGAGGTTGGTATCTCCTCTTTTCACTGGGTAGATCTTATTTCTTGATGACAGATGCTTGTGATGATGAGTCACTCACTGTATATGTGTGTTCACATGTATTGTATGTGTTTGTGCCTGCAGGAGCTCAAGGGGAGAATCCTCATCAAAGGGAAGAGGTTAAACAAACTGGAGGCCAGCTTCGCTGCTGAGGCGACCACAGGTGATGACCCGGACGTGACGGAGGAGGAAGAGTCCAATGACGAGGACGAAGATGAGCAGGAGGAAGAGAAAGCCAAGGTGTGGGGGTTAGTCATGGTAGAGTTGATTAATCAACTCAGTTAACCCATTTTTTGAAAAAACAGCAAAACAAAACACATCTTTTGTACCTTCATTTAATGTGTAGAAGAAAAAGAAGCTGAAAATGGCGAAGGAGCTGTCTGACATGGTGGTCTACTGCAAGAGTGTCCACTTTAACGGCTTTGAGGACGCAGTACAAAACCTGAGCTTCTATGAGATGTCCTCCTTCAAGGAGAAAAAGGCCTTGACGCTGGCAGAGGAGTCGGGTGAGGAAGAATTGAAGCTTGATTCACTTGATGTGTTTTAGTATCAATATGTATATTAAGAAGAAGAAGAGAGACATTTTATAAATTAGTTTTTGCTGCTCTTTAAAATGTAAGAGTTAATGTAAGTATTTACTTTTTTTTTCTTTGTTTATGAATCAGATTTGAATCATTTACATTTATAAGAGCCATTTTGATTAATACCAACTAAAGAGTTGTGAAACTTTAATAAAAATATTTTGGCAAATCAGACACCAGTAGTGATTATAGGTCTGATGTCAGAATTAAGTATATAAAATGATGCAGCCCTCTGTGTGACAAAGACCTTTCAGCTCAGTAGATGTCTCTGTTCCTTGGTCTCTGTGTCTCCTCTGCAGCTAACGCCTACATACGTCATAACGTGGACAAGCTGAGCCGCATCTATCCAGCAGGCACCCGGACCGACTCCTCCAACTACAACCCGGTGCCTCTGTGGAACGCTGGCTGCCAAATTGGTACATAATCCTGACGCAAGCACTGTCCAGTCTGATGAAGAAGACTAAATGTGGGTTGACTCATGGGAGACAGTCGATAGTTTTCGTCTGATCGTTGTCCTTGCCTCATCATTCCTTTCCAGTGGCCTTAAACTTCCAGACGACCTGCATAGAGATGGACATTAACCAGGGCAGATTCCTGACCAATGGAAAGAGCGGCTACATCCTGAAACCGGCCTACATGAGGGACATGGCCACAGAGTTCGACCCCATCACCCTGACCCGAGGAGACTGGCTGAAGCACAAGACGCTGCATGTCATGGTGAGCGTTTCTCTCTCTCACACACACGCTACATTTACATTATTCTTCAGGTAGAAGTCCTGCTCTCCATATTGCGAAGGGGCTTTACATGATGGCTGACATCATGTATCCCAACCCATCCTCAGGTCATATCGGCCCAGCAGCTGCCCAAAGTGAGCCAGAAGAAATCATCCATTGTGGACCCGCTGGTTAAAGTGCAGGTGTATGGGGTGCCGGCTGACGTTGCTGAGAAAGAGACCAATCCTGTCGACAACAATGGTACCTTAACAAACACATCTACATTATATACATATAATGGACCAGAATGCAATTCAGCCACAGCACAGCTAGCATTTTGAGTCTGGTGTAAGACTTTACTACCCACGCTGGCATGAAGCTAATGCATTCACACCCTCCATGAGTAGTCACAATGCATTCTGGGAAATGTGGGAAGCTTTGGAAGCATGTGTAGGTAGGTTAAAAGATCACCAAATAACTCCTGGAATGAGCTGCACTCCAGAAATTAATCTTGCGTAACATCCGTGGTCACATCAAGATACTGACGGCATATTGGTTCCTGTCCGAAGGTTTTAACCCAACATGGAATGAAAATTTCCAGTTTGATGTGTACGTGCCCGAGCTCGCAGCGGTGCGCTTCGCCATCGAAGACCACGACTCCACGTCCGGTAATGAGTTTGTTGGGCAGTACACGCTTCCATTCAACAGCCTGAAATTGGGTGAGTTCAACAACTGGGAGTAGATATTTGCTTGTTTATTAATTTTCCTCACTGTAACCCAGTGACGTAACACCTATGGTAGTTCTTTCTTTTCACACTCGATGAATGAACAGAGACAGGAATCTTCTCTGGCGGAGCAAAGAGATCTCAGTTCACACTCCGCACAAAGAGCTCTTCGTGTTCAGCTTTTTCTGATCACTGACTGCAGCCACTTTGTGCCCCCACACAGGATACAGACATGTGCCTCTGCTCAATAAGAACGGCGACGTCCTCCCCTCGGCTGGACTCTTTGTACACATCATGGTCCTCGATGCGGAGTAAGACGCCACCAACTGGCACGTGGACGCAGGGACCTTCATTACACAGCCACGGTCCGGCTGGTTTTAATTTGCATTTTATATTCTTTCTTTTTTTTTTTTTGCTCTTTAGTTGTAGTTCATGATTAACTTATTAGCGTAATTCCAGTAGTTTGAGCAGCTACTGTAAAGGTCAGATAAAGAGGACATTCTACTCAAGGGACAGTCATATGAGTTTAGACTAAAAATCTCAATCTGCAACTGGAAATGAATCGCATTGGCAGGTGTATACATGCAAATACTGTACATACACAGCAGGTGAGACACATTACAAGGACTATTATACAAACAGTTTGAACTGGTTTGTAAGAGCTGCACTAGTGTTGTACCATGTTCAGTTTGCAATGACATTGGATTTTTTTTAAGACGGCTTGTGTCCCTCAGTTCTGCTCAGTTAATGTATTTTCTATTTAAATCTTTTTACTCAAATGACCATTTTATGAATTCACGAGCAAACATAGAAACTATGTGCTTTGTCTTCATCAGTAGTTCAAGTCATCAAGTATGATTATTTTTCATGTAACGAGATTAGCACTACTTCTTTATCTTTTTGTAAATCAAGATGGAGATAAACATTCAAATTTGAACACCTGTCTCGACCTTTTTTATTTTCAACACTTCCAGGAGGCGCATGGATGAATACGTAGTTATGTAAGAGCCTAACAATCTAAAATGTGACAGTATAGTACTCAATGACTGGTCATTTCACCAATTATATGACCAAAGCAAAGTTAGCAGCCTACAGTTGCACCTTTGCGAACCACTTTATTTTATGAGAACAGGAAAAGGAGGAGACCTGTTTGGGACTGAGCCGCTTTCCACAGAATGAAGTCATTACCTGGTGCACTTTGGATGGACACACCCTCAGTACACAGTGTCGGTGCAACAGTCAAACAGAGGTCAGGATGCACATAAATATAATAGGTAGCTATTAGGTTATTTTACTGTTGAACACCATAGAAGTCTTTAATAATGTACGGTTATTTAAAGCTTTACGTACAGATGGATAATAGACTAAAGTAAAATCCTGAGTCCTTGACCCCTCGGTGAAGGATTCTAGTGGCTCTTTCATGAGGTGAGGACATTTGTCCTTTTCACAGCAGGTCAGTGAACGGTTTGATGAAGATGAAACTGATCTGAATCACGTGCTATGGCTTTCACCATCACATGTCAACACAACTGAACACCTACGGGAGCTTTTGGTGCTCCGTATTAGACGGAGATCTTAACCGCCATCATCATCAAAATGAGGGACTATCTTTATAAGAATGGCGTTCATCCCTCCAGTAGAGCTCACTTAGAGAAAGCCAACGATTAAGAAGGCTGTTGTGACAGGTCAGGTGATTTTCTCCCCTTCAGTGATACGAAACTTTTAATTTTCTTTCCATTTTGACTTCAGGACCCACAACTTTACTTTTAGTTCATTATGAAGAACAGCGCTTTTGGCTATAGCAGGAAACTGAAAAAAAACTTTTGATGAAAAACAAAAAAATTAATTCTCAGCACCAAGCAGTTTGTTGGTGAATATATGGAGACATTTGGCAGCTAAAGAGATTTATTATTCTCATGTAATTAAAGTTGCCAACAAAACAAAAGATGACTAAGCTTTTGAACTTTGAGATCAGACACTAAATTAAATTAATGCTAAAGTCTGCTGATAGTGTAAATAAGAGATTAAGTTTCCTTGTCACGGTCATCTCTTAAATAATTTGTTGTCAACAGTCTGCTCACAGAAGACAAGAAACGTTCCTCTGTAAAAATGTGCTTTATTGGAACATGTCTGGAAAGAGGTCAATGGCAAAATAAATGATTAGGTTCACTGTGAAATATGCGAACAAAACAGTCACATTCTCTCTCATGACTTGTGGAGATAACAGACCCTACCAGGTACAGAAACCTCAATCACACCAATCTGAAGAGATGATCTTTGGCCTTAATTCATGTCCCATGTCTGGCATTTGAATTAAAAAGAAAACAGACATGACAAAAGTGTTTCAATGAAGCCTTTTATTATGGAAAGAAAGAAAAAAAAACTGATGCTCAGGATGACAACACACTGCCAACACTCAAAGTAAGCCAACAAGAACCAACAAGTGTTTTTTTAAAAAAAAAAAAAGAAAAAAAAGTGAATAACCTGACCAAAAAGAAAGAAAATGACAGTGACTTGAACTCAAGTGTTGCAGAACTTTGGTGTTAAATCAATACAAAAATGATTGAATGTGTGATTATGAGTGAGGTGATATACAAAGAAAATGGTAAGGAAGCACAAACAAGATGCCTGTGCGCACACATACAGACGCACACACACACACACACACACACACACGTCCCCTGATAGGAAACACGAGACCTGACTGAGAATTCTTACCAAAGGCAAGAGAGAGGGACATTACAGGTCTGACAGGAAGATAGAGGGAAAAGAAAGAGGAAAGCTGGATACAAAGTGTAATATGCAACTTTTCAAACCAAATACTGACAAAAGGTAGGTAGAAAAATATCACAATGGTACAAACAACATTTTCAGAGGAAGGTAATCATTGAGAGGTTGAGAAGAGTCGACCGAACGCTTCTTAGAAAAACATTGCACTGAAACCATCGTCATGAGCTGAACTCTCACCACCAACACAAATGCAAAACAAAGACTTTCAATACGCCTGAAGGAGCAGCAGCCTTTCAAAAAAAAAAAAAAAAAGTGTTGGAAATTATGAAGTAGTGAAGGTCTCTTTAATGCAACATCATGACCCATAAACCAATAAAGCAAACAAGGTTTGTGGGAACGTACTATCCCCGTGATGGCACCAGAGCTTTTTCATGCTTCATCTTATCGTTTCACGTCAGCCTGACCACGTGTGGGTTTCACATGCTGTAAGAAAATACTAATGAGACGTTGGTAAAAATGCGTAAGAAGTGACGTCGGAAATGATGGAGAGACATTGCTTTGTGCCTCCACAGGCAGTAAGGCATCAATGCCATGACGAGGTTCTTCACAGTCCCCTCTGCAGTGCCCCAGTAGTGTTCTATGTAGAGCTGGCCCCTAACGCGCTGCTGTCTGAATGGGTCGGGACTGATGAGCACCCACTGGAGGTTCGGTGGCGTCCATATTTACTTTCTTCCACAACAAAAGCTTATAACTATGGCAATGTAGTTTATTATGTACTGTTGCTTGGCTGTTAAATAGACCCAAGCACCATTCAAGTTGTTTCAGTGTTTTAATTTGGGAAAAGAAAAAAAAAGTCATTTTGACATTCTAATAATTTAAATTTTGTTCTAAAAATGACTAATGGACTAAATTCTATGTGTGTCCAGTTCCAGGATCAAATAATGTAAAGAATGTTTAAACAACACAAGTTATTGTGATAACAATTTGCCTGCCTTTACTGTAAACCAAACCTCTATTTACTAGCCACATCAAGTGCTCTAAACACCCAAACCAAATACTTGGGATGGAAACTTGTCCGAACAAACAAACAAAAATAAAGGTTATTGCCATGGTAGCTAATGTTGCAGCATTCGGTTTGCGTGGCTCCTCTCAAAACGTAGGCACTGAGGTGAAGAGCAGTTAAAGAGAGTCTGGGAGGGTAAACGCCACGCAGCATCTCTGCTGGGTTTACGCCAGGCCTGGACGAGACCAGAGCCATCGCCGTGTGTAAAATCAGGAGAGAGTGGTGCGACTTTAACACTGTCCAGACTCGATCTGACACTATCCTATATTCCCTAAAGACACTAACCTCATGAAAAAAAAAAATGGCACTCGACCCATTTACCAGATCTACTCCAAACAAAAAAAAGGGATACCTTTGCAACTGTGTACAATTCTGGATAAAGATCATCCCCTAAGGGTGAATGAAGCTGCACCACGTATGTGTGCCCAAAAAAAGAGAAATATAATGTGGGCTAAAAGCTAGCCATATGATAAGCACGACATGACAAACAAGGACCTCATAACATTAAAAACATACAAATGTATTTGACAACTATTTGTCAAAAAAAAAAATAAAACCTATAATGCTATACTTACTACTAATGGTTTAACAGTTATAGCTGAACCCCTGTTAAAGATATGAAGCCTGTTAAAAAATAATTTCCTTATTTGGCAAATAATTAAAAACAAGATAAAGGGAGAGAGACAAAAAATAAATGGCACAATTTTATCTGAGCTTTCAGATCAAACTATCAAACGCAAAGAGCTATTGTACTTGCAGGTTGGGGCGCAAGGTTCACAATCGCAAAAGTACTCCTTTGCCTAAAACAAATGAACTATTTCTACATATAATGAAAGCAGAAAGAAACAAAGTCACATCTATATAATGGCACGAGCATACTGGGAGAGGGGAGAGAATACTATGAGACATTTACCCAGCGACTGATGATCAAAAAAAAAAAAAAGGTCAAACTTGTATATCGAGATACTTCTGTGCCCACTTTAAAGCATGTTGTGTGTGAAAAGACTGAAGTACTCTGGAAATATGCCATGTACAAAATATCTCCCCATATAAACAACATTCACACAAGGCACTTCATTCAGTAAGAAAAGAGAATCACAGTCCTTTCTACTACCAGAAACTGCCTGCATAGCAACAATACGAGGACAAAATGTTTTCAGACTTTCGTGTGGTATCACAAAAGTAGTTTCAGAAAAAGGAGTTGCTGTTTTTGTTTTGTTTTTTTTTTTGGTTTTAAAACAAGCACTTCACCGAATAGTAAAACTTTGTTGGTTTGAAAATAAAGACCAGAGTTCATTCCTCTTAGCATTTTTGTCCCCAATATTATCAACTCAGGACGCTCGGTACACGTTCTGGTGTGGTTTTTGTGAGACACAGTGCTCCTGGGATATTTAGTGTTTGTTTTTTTTTTTCTCTGATGGCACTCAGAAGGCAGCCAGTCACCAGGAGACGAGAGCAGAGACAGGGTTACGTGAAGGTTTCCACAGTGAGACTCCAAGGCGTCCCCTTGGGGCAGAGACAAGAGGGCCGCGTGTGGGAGGATCTGCCTGAGTCTGAGAGATGTGATTGTAGAAAGGGGCAGAGATCGACAGAGAAGGAGGAGGAGGAGGAGGAGGAGGAGGGATGGAGCGCATGTCTTCTGTCCTGCTACCTGCTTCTCAGATTCTGCAGGACTCCGTAAACCTCTTCTTCTTTGCTGAGTCCCTCAAAGAAAGGCAGCAGGTCCAGGAGCTCCGTGTCATTCATATCGTCAAACCAGGATTGGACTGGGACCTTGGAAAACAGGGAAAGTCTCCTGCAGTTAGCTTTAATTTGCTATCCACAAGATTATTATATCCGCATTCAATATTTTTGTGTAGATTTATGAAGTCATGTTATGAAAAGTATCATCAGATTTATTCAAGATAATGAACTTTTGGAAGGTAGTACTGAATGGAGCTCAAGTCTCCATTGGGGTGCTGCTAAAGTATTCCAGGAGTATATAATAAGTATTCAATATATCACTGATTTCAGAACTCACAGCATTTTCAGGGTGGAAAATGTAAGAGGCGGGTGAATTGTCAACAATGATGACGTTGCTGAGCTCTCGTCCAAGCCGGCTGAGGTCTTTGACATAGTTCCCTCTGTGAAAAACGCAGGATTCTCGAAAGAGTCGTGCTCGAAACACACCCCACTGGTCCAGCAGGTCGGCCACAGGGTCTGCATACTGTACAAGCCAAACCAACATAGAAAAATGTTACATTGCTAAACACAAACAGACTAAATGAATTTCACGGCGCCCATAGAAATTAAATCACACAATGACACTTTGTGGTGCAAATCTTTGTGGTCATATGACTCAACTACAGCAGACAGCACATCGTGTAAATGCTACATTATTATTCCAAAAGGAAGCTAAGCAGCTCACTCTTTGCAGGTGTGTTTTACCTGTCAGGGAGGACGCATCAGGAAAGACTAATCTATGACACAACAAGCGCTGGCACCTAGCTCATAACTCCGCATGGGGAACATTTGATACTACACTGTAATTTCTCCGTTTCATTCATTAAACTTACCCGTGCATTACTGGCTAAGATGCAAGAGATACAGATGGCGAGTGATGCAGAGGAAGTGTGAAAATTCAGACAGCGAGAGCAGATATAAAATACAGAGCAGAGCAAGGAAACAGAAAAATGCTGAGCCACTCCTGTCGCTGGCTTATAATCAAAAACACACGTCAGAACATAAAATGTGTCTGGGCCTAAACACACCTTGGCAAGACTGGCTGTAAAGAGCACACATTCAAACAGTTCCCCCATCTTTTGAAGAAACTCATCCACATGGGGTCGCTTCAGCACATACACCTGCAAGACACAGCACAGATCTTAGGCCAGGTCCCAGGCAAACGACATCACAGTGTTAACAGCTGTATCAAGAGGGAATGACGTTAGGTACACAAAGAATTTCTGCTATTTTTTTCTTGGATCATCAAAAATCTTCAGCTCGGTGACTGCCCTCTCTAAAAAGACATCGCTCTCACTCACGGTTTTGAGGCCCTCCTCTTTTCGCCAAGCGGCTGCCACCCAGTGCAAGTAATCATGAATAGGCCAACCAGGATACACACAGCCTATCCTGGATTACTTGAACTGGATCACAGTCATTCTCTTCTGGATCTTCACATGGTACAAAATTAGACTTTTGCCCAACATGAAAAAAGGTTCATCTTTCTTATATTTTGTGTGTATGCATATAATACCTGATGAACGGTACCGTCGATCTCCACTGGAACAATGAAATCAGCGTTGCTGATGGGCTGTGAGAGGAAAGAGCACAGTGTAATTCAAACTGTTGTAGTACCACATCTGATCAGCAGAGGTCCTGTTAGGAACACTAAAATTTCACAATTCACAGATAGTCAAATCTGTTTGCTGGAAAGAGCTCAACAACCAGTCTCTTATTTTGCCACAGCAAATCTCTCTTCATTGTTCTCCCTCTTGGTCTGTTAATCTAACTCTACAGCCAACAAGGTGGTCATCATAAGACATAAACTGGACAAAGTTGAGTTAAATTTCACCAAAGGAGGATAAACAGGAAAAGGAGCAAACTATGATCTTCTCACATCGTATTCTTGATAGTAAAAAACAAACAAACAAAAAAAAATAACCACGGTAGATTGCTGCTACTGCACTTCAACGTTCAATGTGTGGCTGTGCTTATTCAACTATAAGAAGGAGCTGGTTGCCAACTTCACTCAGCCTTCAGACTTTCCTATTAGCAACCTGCTTTTATTCCAAGTGCACAATCAGGACTGTATTATTGCCCCTGTTCTTACTATAGCACATCCTCCACCACCTGCTCCTCTCCTGGCTTTGTTTATACAGTGATCTGGATAATGGATTTAACACAGCTTTAACTTCCTGCAGGTTGTTGCCCGACTTTGGGATATAAAGACAAAGATAACATCAATAATTGAATATGTACTAGTCTTATCCATGGCATATATACACGCACACAACATTCAATGATGCTCAAGTAAAACCGACCATTTATGGAAGGTATCACTTTCTATTTCAATTCACAAATTGCATTTTTAGGCCTCTTCTTACCTTAAATGAGCTGTGGACGAGCGTTTCATCCAGATCAATGACCACACACTTTTTGCCGTAGTCAGATATTATCATCTCTGGGAGGAGGTATTTGGCTGGTGGCTGGAGGCAAGGCAGATAATGTCAGATATATGAAAAGAGAGGGACAAATAGCAGACATAAGCTTTGCATAAATTAATGTGTAAAGCTAAGCAGAAAAGGCAAAACCATGTTAGGACAAGCATCTCCATTGGTGACAATGCAGATGAAGCCATGTTCAGACATGATGCATCACTTCAAAATCGCACTCCTGCTACAGAAACCTACTCAGAGAAAGAAACGCCATCCTAAATCCCTTTAGATCATCTAATCTTACATAAAAAAAAACTTTACAAAACGTAGCCATGCAAAGGTTAGCTGCTGCCGTAGAGCAGACTGAATTTCCCTGAAATCACTTAAACCTTATTAATTTGTATTCACGTATGAACAAGAGACGATGAAGTCTTCATGGGGTCGACGTTCATACTGATGGGTGATTTGAGCACTGTGTTGGCTTGACCACCACATAACGAGATCATATACACTTCCTTCTTTGTGTGCAAAGTTCCCGTCACCTGAATTAGTTTCACCTCTGAGTTGAGGAAGCGCACCTAAAGGCTGGGAGCTACTATGGAGGTTAACTCTCATTAAAATTATTCAGTTGCATGGATAAGTAGCTTAATAAATGGATTTGCTTCTCAAATGGCGATTAATAGAAATATGTCACACTTAACTTGTTAGACAGTTAGTGTCACCGTACTTCTGAGAGCATACAAACCACCAAGTGTCACTCATGCAGACCAGACACTGAGGCGCCATTTAAACCCACAGGTGCATATACACCTTCCACACAGCCAGTGCTACGATCGGCTGAAAATGAGCCGCAGTACGGCAGCAGAGCAAACGCTCTCTGAGGAGCACTGGAGCCCACACAGACAGGATGTGCCAGCACCAGCCCACTCAGCCTGCATGCAGAGGGATAGAAACAAAAAAGGCAATACATACACTAGGGACAGGGATGACCTCGACCTGGTCACACTACAACACAAGAGAGATAGACACACACATACAAAAACAGGGTGAGGGGTAGGAAGAGAACAAAAAAAAGAAAGAGACAAAAAGAGGGTCCATGAAGATAAAGAAAAACAGTGTTAAGTAGAAGCAGGAGGTTACCTTGGGAGGTGATCCGTTCTCCTCAACAGGTGGAGGCTGGGAGCTGGTGTTGGTGTTGGCGGCTGGCGGGTCCACATTATAGTTGCGGAAGCAGCAGAAGAATGTGCTAAAGATGCTCCGGCTCCTCTGCTTCTTTAGGCTGCTGTTGGACTGGGACGCTGTCAAAACAACGGGAAGAGGTGGGAGAGCGGAGGGTGAACAAGTGGATATGCAAATCAATGATCTGTCATAAAACTGGAGCAGGCTTTTGAAGCAGGGAAGCATTTACGTCTAGTTATTTGCATGCCGAGCTGTTGATGCTGCTGAAACAAACTGTTAAACGTTTGCTCAAGTTCTCCTAAGTGGCCACAATGGTGTGAGCTGCACTGATTCACAACAATAGGTGAGACCTTGACAGTGTGATTAAATGGCATTAGTGTTGGTTTTGTTGACCCGGCCTGGCAGGACCACCGATCAGAAAATAACTTAGCTGGCCGGGTGACTTCATCAGTCACACATAGCGACAGTTCAGAGCGTGCCCTGCTCTGATTGCAAATCGCCTCTCATTCCAGGACTACGGAGCAGGGCCTAAATCAGACACTGAGCTTTTATTAATAGTGACAAGTTGGAGACTACACGCTCCGCCCTCCTCCTTTCTGCCCCGCCGTGGAGCCTGTCACCTGATTGGCCCAAGAGTCTCCATTTTGAAAGCTCGCTTATGTTTCTCTCCCATGTTTCGGCTGGCAGGTGAGTGACTGAAGCAGCCTGGACATGCACAAGAGCTGAGGGGAGGGAGGAGGTGGGAGGCCCTCAGACCCCTCAGAGCCTATACAAGGCTGCATTCCTCTCCACCCATTAGTGCCCCCCCCTCCTCCCGTACCCTCCCTCCCACACACCCCTCGGCTCACGCAACCAGAATGCTTTTGCAACTGAAGACTGGCGGGGAGCAAAAAGCATTATGTCATGTCTTTTGGCATCTTGATATTGTGCCACTTTGTGCTCCTGACCTTAAACAAATACCTGGCAGATATTTGTCACAGGAAACACTGTGCCTGAAGAAAAGACTTGTTGGAAAACAAGCTAGTGCGCAGTGTACAAGTTAGGACAACAAACTTTAGACAACCCTTATAAATACCACATCTATTTTTACACCAATCCAGCTTTGTCAAGTGTTTTGCAGACAAAAATGTATCATAGTATTTTGAATAATAACAAAGAGTTACCACACTATTGTTTTGGGAACATTAATTAACATTTCTGCGATCTCTGTCATTTCTCTCCATCATGGGTCTCTAGTACAATTAACTACTGCCTTCCAAGTTAGGGGACGCCATGCTGGGTATTTAGGCTACATCTTATCAGTGACACAAACAAACAACCTCCTTCACCCAGAGACAAGTTAAGCACAATTTGCATCAATCAACGGGGAAATAACATTGAAGCGTTCAGAGACTATTTCAGGTAACATAAAACCCTAAAGACATGGAACTGCTCAGTAATGATGGTGCCGTATAACTGAAACTGTATGTGGAAATTACTGACATTATTGCTTTTGTCACATTATGGTGCATTTTATTACAATATCTTAAATAAAACAAAATACAATACCCAAAATGAAACAATCATGCCTTAATTGGATATATGAAAAAACATAGAGTGGATCGTAAACTGTAAATTTATATTTATCTGCTGACTCTTTTTTTATTCAATCTATCTCCAACTCTACATGGAGACACTTTTTAAGCACAGCAGTGTACAAATACCAAAAACAGAAGAATGTCTAGTCTGTTTTTGGTGGACCCAGTGTCAACGGGTCTATGAAGAGACAGGCCATTGCTTTTGTAAATCTAAGTAGAAGAAATGTCTAATTTATTCTCCAAAATATACAGGGGCACACTGCAAACACTATAAGAGAAGGGGAATGAAACCGGATGCAGAAGAAATTCCTGCTGCTGCCCAATGTTTCCAGAGAATGAAGGCCACCACCATCTGACCCAATCCACTGGAAAATACCTAACGTTTACACAACAATGGAACAACCACCAAATACCAACCTAATAAACTGATTTAGAGATTTATTTGGAGATATCTTTAGTGAACACTGCTGAAAAAAATGAACCGAATTGTTCTCTATGATCTCCTAGCTTTAGCTTGAGAGCAATTCTGCAAGATGATCATATCTGCCATAGTAAGCTTGGGTTACATCTAAAAATAACTAATCAGGACCAGCACGACTTCCTTTATTCAACTGGACTACGTCTTATCAATTCAGCTGCGTATTAATGTAAAACTGGGACAGTGAGGCAGTTGTCAGCTCTGTGTGACTCATCACTACGCCTGGCCGATTCCTGCTTAGAGACCCTCAGAAAATACTACTGACTCACACACAGAGCAGCATTGGATTTCAAACAGATCTAGCTCACCTGGGGATGAAGGAAGGTAATAATTAACTAACGAGAGGCCTGTTCAATTAATAAAATTGCAAGTCAAGTTCAGTTCCTTAATTCACATAATTACCACAACATATACCCATATTTAATTTTCCCAAAACATCGTCATTTACTGCGCTCAGAAACATACTCCCTGTGTAGCTCCTCTTGGTGTGTTTTTCCAGGCACAGTACATCAAGCACTAGGTCATCCACATACAAACACACTATGAATAATTAATTAGCAGGTGTGACAACAACATCCAGTCAGGATCTGACCAAAGAAAAGCCCTCTCTTTCTCAAGCCTAGGAGTGTACACTGTGTGCTCAACTCATAGGTGGGTTTTTGATGGTTGACGCATCATATAGCTTTGGCTAAGAGCGAGTCTTGAACAGTAAGAAGCTTAATCACTCCCACACTACCTGCTGTAAGTAGAGCAGTGAAATCTTAAAGCTTTATATCTGGTCTACTGTAGTTGCTGAACTGACCCTTTTTCTAAATAACAAATGTTTTGAAGGACCACCTTCCACATGTATACATCAGTGGAAATAACGTAGGAGAGTGTAGTGCCTTTAATGTTCAGAAATTTTTTTATGTTTTCAAACTAAAAATGGAAACTAAATTGAAAATTCCATTAAATGTTACACGCCCATATCTGCATACTCAGAGAGGGTGAGTGAAGATGTTGAGACAAAAGATTAAGAAGACTGATTCCTTAGTTTTTCCAATCAGAATACTATAATTTACAGACTATACAGTCGGCAGTTGTTGACAAGTGAGCACTTTTACCACTTCAAAACACAACATGTTCACAAGTCTGAGAAATGTTTGTGGATGCACTGACCACAACACAGGCAGCTATCAGTCAGCCTCCACCCAGAAGTGTGATTAACTTTTAACTTCCACCATGAATGGGCTGCTGTCTCAACAAACAATATTATATTACAAAAAAATACCCAATTTCACTAATGGGTCTTACTAACCATACACAACACAACAAGAACGGTTGAAGTTATCAGTTCAAAATCAGGAGATCGATGCAAAACATTATGCAAAAATAAATGCATTTAGTAGGCTACAGACTGACAGTCTGACTCCTCTGTTTTTCATCCACTTTTTTTTTTTTTTAAAAAACGCACTTATCCTGCACAGGGATTATGCTGTGCAAGAAGGCGGGTAAACTTTTGCTACATCTACAGTCACACCAGGCCAACAGACAGACAGAGTGCTAACCACTGAGTCGCCATGCCAATGAGTTTGTCATAATCACGAATGCCACAAGCCCTTTAATAGTACATGTTAAATACTGCTCTAGCAATATTTTCGTCTCCTCTTCGGTTCTCTCCTTAGGTTTGAAAAAAAAATCTGTATGTCAGAGGAAATTGTAAACTCAAGTGCATTGTGTAGCATTTAACTGTGCTGGATCAGTCCTGATATAACGTCGCACTGCAGGCAGGTTTTTTTGTAGTTACACTGAGGTTCTACTCTTCCTGTTCATTTCCACAACACTTGGCAGCTAAAGATATTTTAGATAATGATAAAATAACATCTTCAGTATTTGTGAGGGCAAATCACTACTAAAAGGGATTATAGGAAAAAAACAGTCTGATACGGTTCAAATCTGACATAAGTTGTCGTGCTGAAGTTGGTATGACAGTCACTGAACAACTGCAGAGCTCAATGCATACCACCACACATAAATCAATCTTGAGAAACGTCTTGGATTCCAGGACTCCAGGGGAAGGTGAAGGGATCATGTCGGGCCGCACAAATACATGCAGGTCCTGGTGCAAAACTCTGAGTGGAGGGGCAACTTTAAATAGTTGAGACACCCCTTCATCACCACAATTCCAAGAGTGCAATAAGGCTACAAGACTGACCCCAATCCTTATCTTCTTTTGAAAATAAAGTTGCTGAGTTTTCCAAACTAAAGCCTGGTGTGACTGAAAGACTGAAAAAAGGGATCATTGTCATCTTTGCATGTAGTTATACTTGGCCTCGAGGTCAGTGGTGCTCTGGCCAACAGGGCAGCGGGTCTATATTTAGGCTGCTGCTTGGCAGCCAAACCAGTGTGAAAGGCAGGCACATGTCGTAAGACAGTCAGTGGAGGAACACTGAGAGCAAAGGTGGTCAATTTCTGTCCAGACAGTTTGGAGCCTGTTCAAGCAATGGAGGAGTACCTGTCAGATTCCTCTAGAACAGCTGCTGAGATACACTACATGTTAAATGACTTTCATTAGAAAAGGGATTGTCAAATCATTGGCTGGCTGTGTAATGAACACAGGGGAGAAAAGTGATAGAAATTCTATTGTGTAGGAGAGAAAAAAATCTGTTAAATATGTTTTTTCTTTTTTTTTTAAAACTTTCTGAATGTCTTTAATTCCTGTTCATAATACAGCCAATGAATGAGCACCTCAAACCTTGCTGCTGTCCCGAACAAACGGACATGGCCATACTCCTCCTATAATGATGGTAATATTTGACTTAGCCCCAGGGAGAAAAGGTCTGTGTGACTCATTCTTCAGAGAAAATGGAAGAGGCAGGAAACAAACAGCAACATTGCTGCTCTACCTCATCCTCTAAATCAAGTGTCCAGCAACAGACAACTCTCACTCAGGCAAACATTAGGTGTGAACACTCATAATGAATGCTGCCAGAACACAGGTATTACATGACTTCACATGTAAACCTACTGTGTCTGACTGTCTAGACATTTTAAAACCATTTACTGACACTCTTACTCTCTATGTCACTCTAGCTGACTTTACTGGAGCAGCTGCTTAACCTACTCTAAGAAGTCAATTTGAATTGATTCATTAGCAGATGGTTTTTCTTATCAACCAAACACTTAAGTGACTAATCATTTCAGGACAACTCACTTCCAGCGACCCTAAATGACTTTTCTACAGCACAATAACACAACCTCCAGCCTCCAAATATTCCTTAGAAAATGCCAACAGGGCCTTAAAAATAATAAACTTTAAGTAAAACGAATGTATGTTGATGATACTTTTTCTGAGACAATCTTGTGTGCATCACTTCACCTGAATCTACAAATTTTTACTGCCATACATTCAGATTGTATAGGCCAAATCCCAATCTCCTGCAACAATATCCCTTCAAATGCCACATACCTGCAACCTTAATCCCACATGACGCACACATCAGTTCAAGTCAAATAGAGCTCACGCTGGTTACTGAGGCATACCTTTGTATCCTCAGAGGAGGACGCATTGTTGCGCTTGAAAGACTCAAGTTCTCATGTTACTAATGGTCTGACAAGTGAGGTTTTGAGATGTGATACTGATACACGTCCCGTGGGCCTGGGTGACCCGGAAAGTGCCAGAGCAGCCCGAGCAATGGGAATGAGTGAACTTTAACAGCTTAGGGTCTTGCAGGGAGGATAATGCGGAGGATTGTGAGAAGAAATAAATAAAAAAATTGAGAGTAAGTGAAAATGAAGGCCCAGGTAACCATTTTGAGATACACCTGGGTGACTATCAATTGAAAATCAAGATAATTACTGAAGATGGTAAATAAGAGAACACCACTTTACATAATCAATGAAAAATGTACATGACAGAAACAAGTACAAGTACGTAAATAATAACAGGGGATTAAAGTATCACATCTCAAGGAAATGCTGGAGGTTATACACCAACATCACTGACAGCAAATAGCTGATAGCAGCTTTCTTCGTCACTTTAAAAAGAAACTTTTTTTGCTTCCCCGCAGACCAAAACCCCCATGAACTTTTTAGCTGCTTGTGGTCATGATTCACACAGTGAGTCAAATCATATAGTTCCCTCGTACAGCCAAAACACCGCAGAGAAAGTACACTCATTTAGAGGCAGAGGGTTAAACTACACATGGCCATTAACAGCCTCTCAACACATGAGTTAGTCGTCCAACATTAATGAGACAAACTCACTCGTCCTGACACCAGAGCGCAACAAACCTGAAGCTAGTTAGCTCAACTCAAACGGCTCGACCTCAATATGTTAAACTTGTTGCTCACTATGAGTTAGTCAACTACACTTGGTTGTGTTTGTGTGCTTATAAATATATATACACATACATGTGACTAGCACTAACAAACAACCAGTGTTTGCAACTCCTGTAACGGCTAGCCGGAGCGAGCTAAGCGCTAACGTCAGTGGAGAAAAGTACTCAGCCTGCTCGCAAATTAAGTTACTTTTGCTCACCTTTTTCCTGGTTAAAGGATATTATTTCCTCCTCCTTTGGGTTGGAAACCTGGGTTATTATGGACATGTGGTCCATTTAGGCGGGTGGCTGTTCCTGCTTTGTTCCCCCACAGTGTTATTCGTGCTTGCTTCGTCGTGCTAGCTCCTGTCGGCTAGCTATGTTACGAGGAGCGGCCGGCCCAGAGAGCCAGGCGGCGGCCGAGCGAGGCGGCGGGACGCGGCGGTGGAGGTAGCCGGCCAGCTAGCACGGTGGTGACTGGAAGCCAGTGGACGGCTGTCATTTATGGCTCTCCGCGAAATATCATAGCTGTAAACACGTATATTTTTTTAAATGTGGGCGACGCCGACAGCGCTTGGCTAAAAAAAGAGACACTGAAATAAACAAAACAAAAACAAAACGACGTTGACTCGCTAACTAGCTGGAGTTAGCGGTTAGCTCGAGTTAGCAGCGAGGCTCCGACCGTCCAAAGTGAGAGGCCGCGTCTGGGTGAGCGCTGAAAACACCACAGGAAGACCGTCACAGGAAAGAAAAACAACAAAACATGGAGCGAGCAGAAAAGTTGTTCAGCGGTAAAGTTAGCGAGCACTTTTGAGTCAAACAGTAAATCCGAGCTGGCCCTTCGTCCCCCGGTGCAACATGGAGGCTTTATGTGTTTTGAGTTGCATCTGAAGCGGGGGCGCTCGCAGTGGGAGGGGGGCGGCGTGTCTCTGTGATGGATCCGCTCCGGCGGGCAGCGCGCACTCTGCCGCAAACACACCGCTCAGCTGGACAGCGGCTGTCTGTGACCACTGCGCGACTCACACAACACAATCTTTAACATGACCACTGAAATATTAATACTATTCATGACGTTAATAATGATCATAATAAAAGCATATAGCCCGACATGAAACAATTCGTGTGAGTGATGTATTAGGAAGGGGGGGTTAACGTGGTCTGGTGCAAACGACAGCCAGCTCAACAATCCGGACAAATACTTGATGTTTATCCAAAACCAGTAAGTGTGTGTGCCCTTTCTCCACCACGCGAGGCAGATTTTTAATAGGCAGAGAGCGCCACCTCCTGACTCAATGGGGGTTCAGGCGCCCAGGATACATAGCGTGCATCCATAATGATAGAAACGATGATAACACACACCGCATGTTTGTGTGTTTGTTTTTGTTTGTGTGTGTGTCTGGAGACGTGTAAGAGAGACCGCGTGTCATTAAAGTATACAGCCTGCCATGGATCAGCCTTCAATTGATCAAGGACATCAAAACATGTCACGTTATGGTGGGAGATATATGACCGGAAACTAAAAATCACCAAATTCCTCTTTTACTTTCAGACTTTATAAGGTTATCAATGGAATATAAGAGGGGAAACATAGCACACAAAAAACGAGGTTATTTGTTTTTGTAAAATAAAAAGTGTTATTAACTCATTTTTCATTTAGTGCATTATGTGATTGTGTATTGTGTATCTGTAGTTGTGGTGTGTGTGTGTGTGTGTGTGTGTGTGTGTGTGTGTGTGTGT
>JAOXYL010000071.1:18717077-18742845 GCA_028564955.1 Terapon puta
GTGTACTGTGTGTAACATGGGGAAGGTTCATGTGGGCAGTGTGAATGGAAAATATATTTTCCTTTAAAAACACAAGTTTGTGCTAATTTCTGGTGTTACGTGAGGTTTGGTTTATTATATAACAGGGAATGCTGTCACGGTATATGCTACACACTGTCCTGTACCTCCACTTGTACCTCAGTGTCAGGGTATCCAGTAAGCCCACCTTTGATATTCAAGCCAATATTGTATGACACAGATTCAAAATACTTGGAAAAAAGTGGGTGAACATATCAAAGCCTGCCTGGTGAGATGATCAGCTGGATTTAACACACTGTCACCCTCGAGCTTAGTCATTCAGCTGTTTGTGGGGGTCTGCGTAGTGCAGGCGTGGTTAGGTCGTTTCCCCTGTCCACCAAAATGGATTCCTCAGCTTTGTGAGGGTCCTGTCTATAAATACCCCTGAACTACAGAGTGAGTGACAGTCACGGACAGCTGCAGCCACCAGCCAACCAACCCGTGGAGGCCATCCACAGCAATCTGAACAGCCCTTTGAACGCTGACAGTCCTGCTCTGTTGTGGGGAGTGAGTAGGGTGCCCACGAAAACCAACGAGGACGAGGAGACCGAACAAAATGGCTGCCCTGACTATAGACCCGGCGGAGCAGCCTCGGATGTACCAACAGACTCTGCTTCAGGACGGACTGTGTGACCTCCTGGAGAATGACAAGTTTGTGGACTGTATCCTCAAAATTCAGGACAAGGAGTTCCCCTGCCATCGCTTGGTTTTGGCAGCCAGCAGCCCCTTCTTCAAGGCCATGTTCCTGTCTAACCTGGAGGAGAGCAAAAAGCGCGAGATTGTCCTCAAAGATGTGGAGCCAGGAATTATGGGGATGATCCTGCGTTACTTGTACACCTCTGACATTAATCTGACAGAACAGAACGTCCAGGATATCTTCATGGTTGCTAACATGTACCAGATCCCCTCCATCTTCTCTGTTTGTGTTTCTTACCTTCAAGAAAAGCTGGTTCTGGGAAACTGCTTGGCAATCTTCAGGTTGGGACTGCTGCTGGATTGTCCCAGGCTTTCCCTGAGTGCTAGGGAGTTCATCTGTGAACGCTACCAGGTTGTTGTCAGGGACCAGGACTTCCTCCAACTGGGCCCGAGCGAGCTGGCCATCATCATCACCTCAGACGCCCTCAACGTTGAACAAGAGGAGCTGGTGTTTGAATCTTTGATGGACTGGGTCGGACATGATGAGAAAAATCGTGTTAAAGACCTGCCAGAGCTGTTGCACTGCATCCGTTTCAGGCTCATACCTATGGATTACTTCAAAGACAAAGTAGAGCGTCACCAGTACATCCGCTTCAGCCAGGATATCAAGAGGGAGCTGGATCTCGTCAGGGATGCTTACAAGGGCCGTCTCCCAAAGCCCACAAAGCTCAGCAGTGAAGGGGCAAAGGGGGGTGAAGGAAGCGAGGAGGAGGATGAGGAAGAGGAAGGGTACTTGCCGGGTATACTCAACAACAATCCTCGTTTTGGGATGTTTGAGATGGACTTGATACTTATGATCAATGACACAGGGACTGTGGCCTATGAGCCTGTAGGAAATGAATGCTTTGTGGTCTCAGAGTCTACTGAAATTCCCAAGAACCACTGCAGCCTGGTGACTGATCAGAATCAGGTATTTGTCATTGGAGGACTTCTCTACAACGAGGATGACAAAGATGAACCGCTCAGCTCTTACTTCCTACAGGTAGCGTATGTGAGACCATCAATAGAAATACCTCATTTTTCCCTTAATTGTCTCATATATAATATACACAGAATGTGTTAAACTATAATCTACAAAATTGTGAATTTGTGTGCCTCCCACAGTTTGACCCAGTAAGTTCAGAGTGGTTAGGGATGCCCTCACAACCCAGCCCTCGCTGTCTGTTTGGCCTCACTGAAGCTGAGAACTCCATCTTCGTCGTTGGAGGAAAGGAACTGAAGGATGGCGAGCACGCCCTGGACTCAGTTATGATCTATGACCGACAGTAAGTGTGGATACCAAATTTAATGTGGAACTTTGATAATGAAAGTCAATGTTTATATCCATTATTGAAATAAAAAGACAGGGGGTACTACTTTAAAAAGAAATAGATCCTAGTATCCTACTGATCATCAGTCAAGCCTCTTTTTAGTAATTATAATAGTTTCTAATCCCCATTAAGTCCAAAATAAAAAAAATAAATGTATCACTTTCATAATAACATTAAAGGTACAGTCACTCAAAGTCACCAAATCTGGTGATAGATTGTTTCTTTGGGCACTAGTGTGGCCTCTCGGAATCATTCCAGCCTGGATTTTTATTTGCAGATTCATCTTTATCATCTGTTGGGTCAATTTATGGACATACATTTTCTTCTTTGTGCACAGGTCATTCAAATGGGGAGAGTCGGATCCTCTGCCTTACGAGGTGTATGGCCATGGAACCATATCACACAAAGGTCTTATCTATGTCATCGGAGGAAAGTCTGAAAGCAAGTACGTTGAACTCCAAACAGCCAATAAACTGTGTGATATTTTACTATTTAATTACGCCTCACTATTTCCGCAATGTGTGTTCATTTAGATCATTGTTTAAAGTTTCCAAATGACTACCTATACATTATAAAACAGAGTTTATGACACTGAATACAGTATCAAATGTTTTATGTAGGAAATGTATGAGAAGAGTCTGTGTCTACAATCCCACTAAGTTTGAGTGGAAGGACCTGGCTCCTCTGAAGACGGCCCGCTCACTATTTGGTATCACTGTCCACAAAGACCAGATCTTTGTGGTCACAGGGGTCACGGATGCAGGCCTCACTAGCACTGCGGAGGTCTACGACATTGCCACCAACAAGTGAGAATACATTTTTTTTATATGACCCACTTATCTCAACATTATGAGGTGAAGCATCTGTCCACAATAGTGAAATGACTCATGAGCAGCAGATCATTCGGTCATAAAATAAAGCTCATTGTGCTTCTGTGAGTAACATACAGTAATATAGCAGCTTATCTAACACCATCATCACACTCTGATGTGCTCCAGGTGGTCTGAGTTTACTGAGTTCCCTCAGGAGCGCAGCTCTCTCAATCTGATCTCAATGGGAGGTTTCCTGTATGCTCTGGGAGGTTTTGCCATGATGCCCAGTGAAACCAGCGAGGAGCCTGTCCCAACAGAGATGACTGACATCTGGAGGTAACAGGCCCCATTCATTTGCTCAATACACATCATGAATGATTATAATGTGATCACAGGGGTTGAAATGAACGAAGAAAAACATCCAACAGTTTTCACTTTTCATTTAACATTAAAATAGGTCTGGAGTTTGACTGGCAGGATGCACCCTGGAGTTATAATTTTTTAAATGAACAACTCTGAAAAATGTAAACAACAACATCAAGAAAAATCTGATACTGTCCTCCTGATTAAAATAAAATGGACATGTTTTTAGTCAAATAGGCCTTTTTCACCTTACAACAGGAAAAACAGGTTTAATGATTACTGTGATTGATCATTCTGCTTTTCTTATCGGCAACAAAATTTTGGTGAGCAATTCAAATGACACATCTTTTTTGATGTTATAAGGGTGTCAGACACTAATATGTTTATTTTTCCCACAGATATGATGAGGCAGAGAAGTGCTGGAATGGGATTTTGAGAGAGATCAGCTATGCAGAGGGGTCCACTATTCTTCCTGTCCGTCTCAACACTCTGCGTCTCACCAAGTTATAACTGAACTGAACCGTTGGTGCCGTGAGGTTCATAATGTAACATTAGCATTCGAGTAAATGAGTATGCTCATCGTGGACATTGGCCCAGAATTGGCTTAGGGTACAGAGTGTTTCAGGATAACAATTGAATTTGGTCTCAGAGGATCACGTCATGAAATCAGCATCAAATTGTCTTGTGTTTCCCAGCAGGGGGCGACAGATACATGTTAAGTCTAAGTGAGTGCAGCAGTTAGAAAATCATACCAAATTTATTTTATAAAAAGTTTAAATGTTGATTTGTACATCTGTTTTTTGTTATATTATTTCATAAATGTTCTTTATTATCAGTTTTCTTTATTCAATGCAGAAATAAAGATAAAGGTTGATTGTTTTGCTTTAAGTGGTGAGTAACCTTTGGATAGGAACAACACAGAAAGCCGCCTGTCCACAGTGCAAATGGTTTTATTCATCTTCATTTGATATTTTGTTCAATAACATCTTTACAGCTGATTCCACATAGTGTACAGTACACAATATTTACACAAAAGGTACATGACAACAAATAAGAGACACTTTATTGACATTATGATACTAGCACGAGGGAGGAATGTACAGTTTTAAATGTAAACATCAATTTCCAGTTGACACCTGAGCACTTAAAGTCATCACCACAAAACAGATCATCAACCAATTCTTTAGCCTTATTTACAGTTTCACATTATGTGCACCGGCTGTGTGAGACGATGAGTCTGAGGTACGTTCAGTTAGTTTCAGTTTGACATACACTGATACGACAAGAAGGGGAACTAAAGTAAACAACATGACTCCCGCATGAAATGTGAAGCTGTCACTGCCTTGTACATATTAACATCATTTTGAGCATGAGGTGGCTTGAGAACATTATTAAACAGAGAGAGAGAATAACAACCACCATGCATGGTGTCATTCAGCTCAATAAATCCTACTCTAAACAGCCAAGCTTGCATCTGCGTGAGGCAGTGCTCTGCCTTTTCGCCCACTGTGGCAATGCTAAAAGGCTGATGCTTATAAGGTTTAATGTTTACTATTTTCACTATTCTTGTTTTTCCAGCATCCCAGAATATGCTAATTTGCACTAAATAACACAAGTATGGCTGAGACTAATGGGAATGTTATTAGTTCAGCAGAGGTTTGGACTAAAACCAAAGTTTTGAACAAATTGAATTTTTTGCCTGATGATGGTATGAAATCAAAAGTTATTACAGTTCATTCCTTCTTGGAACATGAACATCTGAAATCCATGCAGAAGTTGTTGAAGTATTTACCTCAAAATCAGAAACAGAGGCAAAGTTAGGGGATCACCAGACTCATTAATATTCATCCGCCAGAAATAATGAAGAGTAAAAACACTGTTCTAATTCATCATGTAAATGATGGTATGGTCTTCAAGAACAGTAGCAACTTTTTCCTCATGGTACAAAAAAGGCAGGGGATCACCAGAGTCATTAGGATTGATCCCTTTGTCTGTATAAAATCTCATGACTATTGAGATAATAATTATAATAGTCTGGATCAAAATAATAGGCAAACTGACTGACACTGCCATCTACAGCATGGTTAAAAAACAGTATGATACAATAACATCTTTATTTAATCTCTAAATAAAGAATAGAAAACTAACAATCAATATAATTATATGAATTGCCCATGCAGTCCAGTTAATGACTTAATGACTTAATCACTGTTGCCATGTATTTATTCACAATGTTGTGCACTGTGGACTAATAATGTTTTACATCTGCTCCATTAGTCGCAGAATTAGTAAAAGCAAACGTCTGTGCACTCACATAAAACTAAAAGCCTCTGTGATCTGAGATAAATTTCACAAGAGCAGGAGCTTTAGTGTCTCCTCTGGAATGTTATCCGGCAGTAAATCAGCAGAGCGTATTCCCCGTTCAAACCTGTCATAATGGGATAGAAACTTCCAGTGTGTTGGTTATGTTATAGATCCCTCCTCCATGGCTACTGTTCATGACAGCTTGACAATGTCATTAATGTTGTTACCATTGGTCCCCTAAGCAACATGGGCCATTAGGTTAAGTGCTTGGAGTCCTCTTGTGTAACACACCCTTTTAATAAACATCTTGGTTCTTATAGGACACAGCTTGTCTTTGACTTGATCCATCTATTGCTTAACATCAGATGGAAAACTCTGGCCACAAACTCCATTTCACTTTAATATACACAGCGGTTGTGCAGGTCTTTCTCCCTGCAATATTCGGTGCATTAGTTCGTTACTTATGAAAGAATGTGTTAATGTTTTCGTGAGAATAGATTTTCAACCATGTGTCAGCTACCAGCTCAGACTGACTCATCATGTGACCCCCAACAAAGCTTTACACTCCCGTCTGAATGGATCTGTTTGCCTTTATATCAATGTGACCCTGGCTTTCATGTGTAATATCAGAGTCAGATCCGACAGTCACTACAGTCAACCTTCAGTACAATGAAAGGACCTTCCTGATGAAAATGACACTGATCTTGTTTTGTTTTGTTTTGTTTTGTTTGCAAATCAATTACTCACATCGTTATATTTTTGGATGTGGTCCTTTCAGATACCTTTCCACCCCAGCAAGAAAAGCACTGATGGATTGTCAATTTTGACAAGTAATAGATAAAGTTACAATGAACAAATATTAGCTTCGGTACTAAAATGTCAAACTGACCTTCAGTAAGCAATACCAACTACACTGCAACAGTGCCTGTGAGCCGCGTGTTGATGATAGGCGAGGGGTTTACATTGGATGGGTGTCAGATGGCAGAGAGGTGCTCCTGACACTCAGATGCGCGGCGCGTTGTGGGGCTGCACTTGGTCATCATGGTGATCTGGGTGCTGAAGTTGTTGCCGTTGCTGCCTATGGAGGGCTGCTGGTACTTGGTGTCAGCTCCCAGGAACCTCTGCAGCATCCATCTGCGCCACTTACGCTTAATCTCCGCTTGTACCTGCAGGAGAGGCGAGGCGGTGGACAAACAGGATGAAAAGGGCTGCATTAAGAGGGTATGACACACAGGAGGGGCAGCGAGAATTAGATCTAGGAACATAAGAGGACAGTAAACATCACAGGGTGCTGTTTGAGGTTACTCACCTCTCCGTTCAGAAAGCAGTACAAAACTGCAACAACAAAACCCTGGAGAAGAGAGAGAAGTAGATAAAACATAAGAGCTCATGCTGTAAAGAAAAATCAGTGTGATAGCACAGCTGGAGAAACACTCAAAATATTTGTGTGTGAATAATGATGGAAAGATTGTGACCAACTTCAGACTCGGACAGGAGGTTCATCATTTCGATCTCTGGGAAATGTTCCCAGGAGATATCATTCTGAGCTAAAGCGGTCATAAATTAAGAATACTTTCCATCATTGTAGTTGGCTCTCAGCATTCACAATCAATTTAATACTCAGTAAATCATGATTCAAGAATATAAAATTAAACAAACCATTCTCATGCTTAATCTTCGTATACCAAGAGGCTTTCATGTAACTTTACTGAATCAAAGGACGTTCACTTCTGTCGTCATATTTGTGGCACAAATTTCTGCAAAACTTACTGGCAATCCTAGTGCGGTCAACAGAAGGCTTACATCAAATCCCTTAATTCATCAGTAAGAAGTGCTGCTTCTGTCCCACATTTTTGAAAGTTGTGATGTTGCAGACGGACTGCCGAATAAGGTGTATGCTGTCAAGGGACGTTACCTGAAATGATCCCAGGATAAGGTCGAACACCATCCTCACTTGTGGGTGGATGTGGTCAGGGATGAAGGCAAAAATGATGTAATTTATGCCAAAGAGGGGTATCAGTAACAGAGTGGATTTAGCCAGTCTCCTGAAAGAGTAGAAAAATGAAAATGTCCAGGTTTGTTTACCTTCACTAAAACCCACAAAAGCAAGAGTCAATGCCGTACTTGTCACTATGCAAGAGCATGTGGCAGAAAAATCATTTATTCAGTGTCATCGGATAAGACATGACTGGAACTCGTGCTATGATAGTTGCCATTCTGCGCTCAAAACCTACGAGTACTGATTGGATTCCTTTCTTCCGATGTCGGGACAATTCATCTTCTGTTGCAAAATCCGAATTATACAGATGAAGAGGAAAAAGTTCACCTGCCGGCAAAGTAAAAGAGCGGTTAATGTGATTGCATTATGCAGTGCTGTATATGAAACGTAACTGATGAAGCTAGGCACTGTGACTCACAAGTATGGTGGCTAAAATAGGTGTTTTGATGATCCACCATGGACTGTCATCGATTATCTCCCAGCATCTGTCAGGAGAGATAAGAGAGTAAGAAATTCTCACAAAACGGAAAAGATGAAACAAACCCTTGAAGTCTGAGCAGTAACTCTGGATGGTTAAATAAGGAAAGTTTGAGGCAAGTTAGCCAAATTATGTAAGAGACCCAGAGAGAAATAACAGAGTTGTAATATCTTTTATTGGCTACCGGATACTAAATCTACCTTTGGAAAATCTAAATGATATCTATCTACATACAAAGAGTATCATTGTCCATTTGAATTGCCGGACAAGTTCAATTAATGAACAGTTGAATGCATTCAAATATATGAATTCAAAGTAGATTAATCAAACTAAATCGCACAAATTCTATTCACACCAGATACAGTGGTAACTCACTTTTTTGATGGAACACTTACATTAAGTGTATGTGTGGAAATGCACAAAGTTAATTAAAGTATTATCACCAGCTGTGGCTGTTGGAAAAGCTAAACTAAGCCTAAACACAAACTTTTTGGAAATTAGACATTACTTGTGCCTACCGTAATAATCTTTATAAGGAAAAATACATGTCAAAAGTCTGGTATGAATTAATTCAAACTCATTTATTGTAAGGTGTAGTTACTACAATTTGGCTATTTAGGATAGTGCAAAAACAAAGCGATCAGCTCATGTCTGAGGTCACAATATAACAGATCAATACTTTACCGCAGACCTCCACTGAGACTAGCCAGACATAGCACTAACCTTATTTTGAGAGTGTAAATGTGTATTTGAGTCAACAACTGTACCCATTTTACATTTGTTGCACTGATGAATCACTTTAATCAACAAGATTAAAAGAAAGAAAAATGGTCAACTCACCCTGGAGCATTTAAATAAGCTTTCACAATCACCCATGCTGAGATAAAGATGGTTGGAGCCCCTGCAAACAAGAAACATAAACAGAATTTCTTGTAAGTTATTTCAACATTGAACTAATCTCACAGAGAGAAACTATTAATTATGTCCACTACATTCAAACAAACCCCACCAAATATGAGAGAGAGCCTTGAGCCTGTTTACACTGTTAATCTTTTGGATCATTTTATAGCTAAAGTAATATTGCATTTTGGGTATGCTTATCATTTGTAACCGGACTCATATGTGCTCTGTGCTAATATTGGCTCATCCTGGGTATCTGCACTAAAGTCGCAGGCCTGTTTCCATTTTCCTGCTGGCAGACACAACATCTCAGGCCTATTTATAGAGTTACTTTATTGGCGTGATGGAAAAAAGAACATCAGAAATCTGGGGAATGGATGCTGAATGTGCATTTCAAAAGAGGGAAAAATTGGAATTTCAGGAGCGAAAAGACTATTTTTTAAGATGAAAGCTCTTAAGAGCTCAGCCAGTACCTCTGGATGAATAAGTGTGTTTTGAACTGTCAAAATAACATCCTTGTTGCCAAGTGCATCTATCCATTAAAAACATCAAAAGTTCAAGTCTAAATTTTCCGATCTCTTAGTTAAGTGAGAAATTCGTTTTATTCACATTTTACATCTGCTGTAGATGCCTGAGTTTACCTATCAAGAACATCAAAAGCACCAAAAGCAGGACTCTTAGACTGAATTATTATAACAACACGAGTGAAGTGGCAGCTGCCTGCTGATGCTAATCTAAAACTGCCAGTAAGACTCATTCACATGCAGATGTCAAGGCACATCATTTTCCTGTTCTTGTATAAAACCTCACTTGCAAATCCATTTACATATGATCATGCATGTTGTGGCTGTGGGAGTAAAGACAAAACAGGCATCCAGGTTGCCGGGTGATGGTGACTTGATGGCCATTTGATGATTTCTCTCTGCCACTTCAGATGAATGGATGGATCAGATCTCCTTGCAAATGATCTTGCATGCATCAGTATTCATCAACATATGGTAAAGAGTCTGGCACATACCCCATCCGATCAGGATGTACCACCAGAAGTACTTCCTCTCAGAGAAGAAGGAAACAGCTAGGAGAGTGTGGAGATAGAGGCCCTCCACCAGCAGCCAGAAGTAGCTCGCCATGATCCCATACTGGAAGAAGACCACCACTGCTTTACAGCCCACCTGCAGGACAACCAGGGTGTTAGCGTCCTACCACATTTGCCAGTGACTGCATATGAATGACATTCCATTATAATTCAAATGACGAAAGCAAATTTTATTCCCAGTGGATAAGGCTTTTAGTGAATTACTCTAAAATTGGTATTGATGACTCACTCATATAAAGTGATTCTGTTAGACATGGAAAGTCAGTTATCAGAAGTAGCGGTGAGGAGACAGGCTTTATGGCAATTAACGTGAGCATGATATAATTAGACAGAATTCTGTGCTTATTATTCTGAATACTCGTCTAATTAAATCTGCAGTCAAAGTGTGTTGGTTTCATGCCAATGGTTAAAGCTCCTTACAGTATCATGGGAGAGACTGTCGGTGGTGGCTAAGTAGGTGTAAAAGATAAAAGATAAATGGTGAGTAATACATTTATGTACAGCAACACTTTTTGCAACACACTTAGATTCCAACTGACCAAGACCAAGTAAGACACTGCCTGTAGAACTTTTAACTTAACTTTTGTTTCTTTGGATCTTACACTTCCTATGGCACAACTTGATCTGTCATTCGACCCCAGTGAGTGCCTGTATCTTTCAATCTCCTCAGCCCCAATTTGTAACTCACATTTTTCCCTACAGGTAGACACCAAGCCCAAAGTAACTCTGATGACATCACCTGGGTTATTTTTAGCTAACTTTAAAAATATCCCTTCAAAGCCCAGGAGACATTGAAGGGAGCCAAAATCCTGATGTGAATTCAAGGTTAGCCTCTGTTCCACTAGACTGTGATACTCAATGCAATCGCTCGCAGCAGGGGATTTTTTTGTGTGTACTTCCTGAAAAAGTTATGGGTCTTCCTGTGGGTCTACTAAGTACCCACTAGCATTAAGAAACAAGAAATTTACCAGCACTGCATCATGCTTACTTGTATCATCTTGTATCCATATCTAAAATATCAACCAACTCTTTCTTTTTATGTCATGTCTCAAACGTCCACATAGCTCAAGATACTCCATCAAGGTGTTCTGGGACTTGTGGGAAAATGTGTAAATATGCGTCCCTCCAAATGTCCCTGTGATTTTGAATGAGATCTTTCCGGCTTCATTTTGGCTCTCCACGTAAGCACTCTCACATGCTGCATAGTGCTCTTCACGATGTCTAAACAGATCCTGTGTAAAATCTGTCCCCCTTTAATATGCCTCTTTCTGCAAATGTTTTTTTTTATCTATTAATGCTTGAGTTTGGAAACAGCTGAGAGGGTTTGCAGCTGTGTTTGGGACCAGGACTATCTGTGTACCCTGAGGAGGAAATATCTAAACTCAGCCTTTAACAATCGGCACTTAGAGATAGTACAGCAGGTGATTTACAGTCTGCTGATCTAATCCTCTCTGGTAATAAAGCTGTGGATTCAGCTGGACCAAGAACTGAGACATTGGTGACTTGGTGACTATCAAATAAGAAAAAAATAACCTTATTATATCAAGCTGTTCCAAATCCAATAGCTTATCTAAGTCCTTATCTTAACACTGCACTTACGGCGTTTTCATATTGTCACTGTGATCGCGTTGTGGAGTATTTAAAAAACGTCAATATGAAAACTCTGAATGTGATTTATTGACAAAGCTCTCTGCGGGTCAGGCTTAATGTTCGGCAAACAGGAACTCTCACAACATCCTGCTGGACAGATGAAGGAGGAACGTCATCTCAGGAGTGGAAGGGACTTGGCAAACACTGCTACACCCTCAAGCACTTGAACGGTCGGACGTTAAGTAAACTCCGAGACAATGCATTCAAGTCAGTAGAGTCTGAGTGAGTAATTAAAGAGATGCAGTTTGTCTCAGCTAAGGACAGAAACCAACAGCCGGCTGCTGCCCGTAAATCAGATGGACGGATTAACTTGATCTACGATGCAGGACTTGATTATGCAGAGAAGACAATCAATAAAATGTACGGCTTTGCTAATAAAATGGTGAGTGAGATGGGAGCCTTTAGGAGTGCGGGGAGCAAAGGGAGCGGCATACTCACAGAAGACTGGCAATTGTCCGTCTCCCCGACGTCATACAGAACCACATCCTTGATGAAAACAGCCACGGCTTTCAGTATGAAAGACACAAAGAGATGCATGTGGATGTAGTTTCTCGTGCAGTGCAGCTTCCTGTAAAAGAAGACAAACAAGGACGATTGAAATCAAGAAGGAAAAGCAACACGCACACACATGATTTTCTTAATGAAGCCCTCCTGATTAAAGATCTCAAATGAACTGTTTACATGACCTATCCCAAAAATCATCTGATAAAGTGCGTGTTTATGGCACCAGGTTTGTGATCAGAATAAATATCAAGAAAAATATTTAGAGGAGAAACTCAGTGATGTAATTTACGGGGGCAAACATTCACAGAAAGAATGTATATATCAGCTGAAGAAAGTAGTCATTATAAGCACTTGGCATATATGGTTCCTGCCTTGCAAAGTCCTCCTCCTGCGCTGTTATCAAAATGTCAAGCAACACATAACCATTTCTATAGATGTAGATCTCCAATGAAACATATATTTATCAGGCGGAAAAAAAAATGGCTTGAAATTCAGCGCAGAGGTAAACAAGAACAAATCAGGATTTTTTTTTCAGAGAAAATGTCACTAATGTAAATTCTCTCCTCTGGGTGTTTTCAAACAAATGCTTTCCCGGTGAGCTTATGATTGGGGGTGAATTGTGTAAACCCGTCGGGGCGAGTCATCCCAGCAGGAGGAGCGCGATGACACACAGCATCGACCAGCTGCCTGAACATGGAGTCCACAGCTGAATATAAACAGCAAATGCTGCTCACATCCTCCATCTCTGCTACACAGTCCAAACCATTGGCATTTCATGACCCAGAGGAGTAAACACAACTCTTGTTGTTTAGCCCGTAACACACAAACACTCCAAATGCAAGAACACGCCCAACTGAACAGACTGGTTGTTTATTAGAGGCCAACACACACAAGCCATTTACGCTTATTCTAATGGCCGGTGATGTGTCACGCCAACATGCACACACACACTTTTTCTCTGCAACACCAGGACTGACGGACAGAAGAGAGCATGCTGTGAACAACAGTCCGTCTAAGTGGTTTGTCTTTATGGCTGCTTGCAGTTGGCTGCTTTGTTTGAGAAATGTTGCAACAGCAGATAATGTCAAATCTGGACGTCTTGTCCCACAAAAGAGTTACATTACTGTGTGAAAAACACTGTAAAACCTCTATAAAATGCAGGAAGTATGGCACGAAACGAGAGATCGAAAAGGTTTTATCACTCTAAATGATGGAAAAAGGTGTTTGACTGTCTTTACGCAGGGACATTAAGTGGCGTTGTGATGGATCTCCTTACCGAAAGAGACACAGTATGATGATGGCGATCGTCAGGGAAATGAGAGACACGCTGTGGCCAATGGTGTAACCTACTTTGATGGCGTCGAAAAATTCTCCCTGCAAAAACACGTTCAGTTAAGTTCACTGAAAACAGCTCATCTGGCGCTGACATTGAAGCCCCAACAGCAGAAGCAACATGGGGCTGAGGGCGGGTTTTTCACCCTGGTTGCCATACCGACCGCATTATCATCCATGGTGCTGTTGGGGTTGTATCCACAGTCCATGATGTAGGAGTCAAAGCTGATTGGGGTCCAGCCATCCTCAGTGCAGGTCTTTGACAGGTTACCTAATGAGCAGAGGGGCAAAGGGAATATTAGAAAAAATGACAAAAAATACAAAATGTTACTCTTATAATATAACAAATTGTTTTGGCAGTTTCAATTAAAAGGAAGTAAAAATGTTAGTGTGTGTGTGTGAGTTGGTGTGGATGTATGTATGTAAGTGTGTATGCATGAGCCACAAGGCAAAACGTCTCCTACATTTTACTGACATATAATTATAGAGAGTCTCCCTGGAATACTCCCAAAAACTAAAAGGAAATGGACAGAATGACTGAGGGGGATCAGTTGTCCCACCGGCTCAGAGATGCTGGTTCCCATGTGTATTCCCATCTGTTCCTTAATTACTCTCAGGCTGCACACACACACGCAAACACATATATATATACAAACACACACACTAAGTCAAGCAGAGATATATTTTTACTCTGGCCTGTCCATGGGGGCAGAAGTGAAAGGTTCAAGTGCATTAGACTGTCCATAAAAAGAGAAAAGGGCACTTTCATCTGAGAAGAGACAAGAGCAGGATAGAGCTCTGTACAGTAAAGTACAGTACACAGGGGGCTCATTAAAGTGCAGTGCAACACAGTGCACTTGTTCATTAGAAATGAGTAGAGTTCTGTAAAGCTTTGTAGAGTGTTGCAGAGTGAGTCGAGGTTGTGGGGTTCAAGTTAAAGCTCGGTAAAGAAGAGATGAAAATAATGTAGAGCAGGTCAATATTATTTTGGACTTTGTCCACCTTGTTTGAACACCCAACACCATCCGTATAATCTGTATCCTTGTGTATATTTCTGATTAGTTATAATTTATTTAAATCTCTAATTTATATTTTAGGTCCATATGTGATTTTTATGACCTTAGTATTATTTATTTTTAGGGTGTTTTTTATTTCTTTTTTTGCTTTTTTCTTTTCGTTTTTTTAGGGACCCTGTCACTTAAGAATTTCATTGCCAGCAACTCTATGTAATTGTTGTGCATGTGCCAATAAAGTCTCGAATCTTGAATCTAAAATCAGTATTTCTTCATCATTATTTACCGAGACCCAACAGTTCCCACCATGAGCAAGCACTCTGCAACAGTGGCAAAAGAAATGCTCCTTTTAAGAGGCAGAAACCTCGAGCAGACACAGGCTCCATGTAGGCGGCCATCTGCCATCACCAGGTGGGTTGAGACAAACAGACTGACACAGAAAGACACACAGAAATACAGCAACAAAATTAATAACAATAACAACCACATCAACAAATACTGCAGACTGAAATGTAAAAACTGATAAAAAAGGAGAAAAAAATAGTGACTGGGTAATTTTTTTAATGTCATGTCTTACCTTCCACTTTGCATTGTACACACAGCCACTTTTCAGTAAATGATCACTGTGCAAAGAGTACATTTAACATGAAAAGTGAAATTTACCACTAATATAACCGTCAATATGTCCTGACAGTGCTACATATGACGGAAATAAATCAGACTCCTCTGGCTCCACCTGCTGCCTCTGACAAGAATCCACCTCACCCAAATCAAAACAACCAATCAGCACAGAGGATCTGATGACTGGTATTTTAAGCAACATCAAAAATCAAATTAATGCTATTTTTTGTTACCTCTCCAAGACCTTTGAAGACACTGAGAAAAGCACATGTTCAAAAACCTATTTCAGCATCTGTGACCAATCGAAAGATACTTTGTGGAAGCCTGGTAGTTAATATGAGGAAATCTTGTATCTCAGCCCACTCTGTTCTGTTTATGTTTTCTATCAGTCAACTAAGACTAAAATGATAAGAAAATAATCTTAAAAGAGTCTGCAAGATGAAGATGTGAAAAGGGGTGAGAGTGCACAGTAGTAATTCATGACGATGCATTTTAAAATCATTCAAAAAGCCTTTTACAACTAGGTTATAGAACTTAAGTGCGACATGTGCTTAGCTTTTTGCAAATTGTAGAGCCACAGACCAGGAAGGAAATGCCTCAATGTTCTGTAAAGACGCTGATCATTAATTAGATTGACAATCTGTCTTCATGAGGTGTATCTAATCCTATAACCAGCAGTAACATCTCTGGGCTTCTATTCAGCCTCTTCTTGTGTAATGTTTATTTGTAGCATTTCCTCATATCTTTTCCAGTCAATAAAGAAAGGAAGCTGCGTGTGTTGGCGACAAATTAATCCTCGCGCTGAATACCGCTGTAGAAATCTAAATGTAGGACATTCCTCGCATTTCCCAACCGTATCGCTCCACAGCCACTATCAAATCAAGACCAAGTTGGGAAATGACCAACAATCCAAAGTCTTAGAATGTATTTGGCATTAAAATATGGTCAGCTCACAAATACCTGAGTGGCGTACTGCAGAGAGGACGGTGGCTTAGCTTCCTCAAACAACATGACAGGACACAAAGGGGACGATAAGCCCCTGCTGTTTCAGCCCATGCCACCACTGGATTTGGCTTGTTTGAGGGATTGCCAGAAGAATGCTTTCATCATCCCCCAAAACATGACTGCAAGGATTTTCAGTGTCGTGCACGACAACGAGGGGAGCTCAAACGAGTTAATCACCCTGTCATTGTTTTAATTTCGATTTTTTTTTTTTTTTTATATCTTGGATTTTCTGTCAGTGTTGTATGGCTGAATGCATTATCCATCCTAATTATATCTTGGAGGAAGATTCATATTAGCATACAACGATTTGCTTCAGCTTAACTGAATAATGTGGCATGTTTGTGGAACGACTGACAGCCAGGCCCTCCGTCACTCTGAGAGGGTGAGTTGCCCGTGTTATTGAAAGAGATGAATGGCTGTGTGTTTGTGTTAGACCAGCTAGGTAAAGAGTTCATGAGAATGGCAAACTGTGTCTCAACTAAATTTATGACTTGGCCCTGAATCTCCGTGGCGCCATGTTTCGTAATGCCTGTTTTTCCTGGGCTTTCTTGTGCGTGAGGCTTATAAAATAAATGGCTCGGGACATGTCAATATCTTGAGTCTTTCACAATCGACTGACAGTGCAGACATTTGAAAAGACTTTTTTTTGACACTGTAATCCATTCACAAAAAGGGCAAGGTCTTAAAAACACATACATCATATTTTCCAAAGCTCTGTGTTGCTCAGTTCCTGTAATACTCACATGTGGAGATAAAAGGTTCTCATCTGACAGCAACGGTAATTTACAAGGCAGAGAATCCCAGACTGTTCATCATCCCTTAATTAAGTCCTCCTTATGTGACCTAAGAGTAGAGCAGGTTTAACCAGCAGAGACCTGCACTGATTTGTTGATTTACTGCATAATTGATATGGTGCACGTCAGTGCAGCACAGGCCACTTATAATCCCCTCTCTTTCTTCTAAGGCCCCTTTGCCTCATCCTGGTCCCAGTGCAGTGGGGGCCCGTTGATCCTGTGAACCTTTGACATCTCATGTGAAATATACCTTTTCTGCCTTCAACCCCACAAATCTGGTGATTGCTCATCTGTCCCCTCTCTTTTCCCTGGAGTGCTCTCCTCTCTCAGGTCACACTCGCTCCCATCTGGGTCACATCACAGTTTCCCAGAAAAGCCTTCCCCACCAAATAAAGTCTTTGCATTCTAATGATAAATCATCAGTTTCACTCCCTCTCAGGCCCTGAATATGATCGCGGGGAAATGTTTGCTGGATTGTAAGGACAGAGACCCCATCATTTTTGCAGAGGCACTCAGGTTTAAGGGTAAACGCACTGCAGGTGCCCACAGCTGTAACTAGATACTTGTTCAAAATACAGCAAAGGTGACGGAAAGTATTAAGTTGCTGAAATTGTTTCCAGGCAGTGAAAATGCCCCCAACCTGCAGAAAAAGACATCACACATTCGACCAAAGACAGACAAAGGCACAAACAGACAGGCCTGAGAGAGTTACCAAATCTCCTTCTGTTGATTTTTTTGCCATTTAGAAGCACAGCAGCATGCTTAAAACGCAGTTGACCATGTTAGCAAACAGTTGTATAGTTATGGATCCACCTAACACAGAGCAATAAAAGCATTTATTTGGGGTCGTATTTCTGCCTTTTGGTCTCCATCAGCCATTGACTAAAGATGTTAAATGTTACAGCTTGCAAAATGCTTATACTAACCATAGCAAAAATGTACCAAAACAATGTGTCAAAAAGTTGAAATAACTCTTTAGAGATGAATATCTCTAAAGTTTGTACAATTCTCTGGCTCTGTCACTTCAACAGACACACCCTGTGTATAGCTATCTGATCCAATGACAGTAAGTATATAAAAATTATTGACTGGCACAGTTTAACCTGTGGTTTTACAAGCTAATTTCACCTCCAATAAAAGAACACCTCTCAAGACACCAACATGAAATTGAGGCCTCTCATCTAGCCAAACACAAATAAACAAGCTCAGTGTGGTGATTAATAACAAATGGAGATATACGGGAAACTCAGGGGCGAATAATCTCAGGAACTATACTGTACAAACACACCGCAATTCTGCCAATAAATTCACGAGGGAGTGGTTTCCCTTACGCATAATTAGTACTACTTCCCGCTGAGGCCTCACAGATTAAAGGAAGATAAATAAACAGAATGATGGGCGGACGGTGCCATGACGAGGAGCTGTTTGCCTCCGAGTGACTCAGTTGTGCCATGTGTTTTGGGTTTTACTGTATTCTTTGTGAAACATGAGATGAGATGGGGTGCTGAGAAAGATGGAGGCAGCAGGTGATGGACACGGGCCAGGATGACATCATGAGTGTGAGCCGCTGCGACGCTCAGTTTACTACATAATTCCTATTTCTGGTCTCAAATATGGAGCGTGGTGATGCACAGAGGCATCTATTATATCCTATTTGAAATGAAGACTTAGTGAGGTGTCCTTGGTGTAATATGTTGTTTTAGACTTGTCTGATGATTTTTTTAACTGGCTCCGATGCTCAATATTCACTCTGCCTTTAACTCTGTTTGGATCTCTATGAACTCCTTGGGGGAATATCTGGCTCTTTATCAGCTAAATACTCTGCTATGTACGGCAGTTGTTAACTCGGTCCTTATGTCATCTGTCTGAGCAGGTGGTATACAGGACCTTTTTTAGAAGTTTTTCACTGAACACAGCTTCCTGTGGCTGGAAAGGACCAAATGAGAGTGATTAGAGTGAGGTAAAAAAGTAGAGGTGAGGGCTGTACATATCAAAATAATACATTTAAAGACGTTAAAACTCTCTATGGGACTCAGAGGAAACTGAGTCATAATCCTAATTTGGCTTGTCACTATGAATCACTGCTTTTCAAATTACATATAGTTATCTGATCGTTTGTCAAAGATAAGACCCAATAATAGGCGAGATTCAGGTGCTGCAGCAGCACAAAGGCTAAATAAATATGGACAAATAGAGTAAGTAAAAAAATAATTAGGTGAAGTAAAAATTAATTAGGTTAAAATGAAAAATAAAAACTATTAAACATGCAGTATACATACGTTCAGTGTCCAACATCAGCGCTGTTCTTAAACTAATACTATAGTATTGTCTCAAGAGGGCATATAAGAGTAATACTGCATGTCACTATCTACTGTAACATTGTACATCAGAATAATTATGATTAAGTAATAATACCTAGTGTCTTGTATCAATGTAAAAATATTACATTTTAACATAATATAGTGTAATGGAGTCTGGGATATAAAATACAATATAAAGTGAGTAAAGATAATATACAGTAATATATAGAATAGCACAGCAATATGGAATTGTATACTACATAATAAATTATGAATAAAATATAATTAATATCAAGTGTGTAACATGCAATATTTGAAAATCAGTCCAACTGAGAAAAAATGGAGAGGGACTGATGCTGTATTGATTAACCAAGGGGAATGGGTACTTTTAAGTAGTTATTGAGTATCTGCCAGGGTCTGCTGGTTGTCTTATCTATTAATTAAATCATTTATCTTATCCTCTTTCACATTTTAATTTCAACCGGGCAACAGATGTCCTTGCCCATTTATTTTATTTTGTTTTTCTTTCATGTCCAAATACTTTTTGAGGAACTTTGTGCGATCACTGACCGATTTCATTAAGGCAGACTTCAATAGAGTCACTCGTTATTATCATTCTCCCAATATCTCTCCTCTCACACACACACACAACCTATTTTATTAACTTGATTCTTACGTGTAGAAACATCCCTGGAGAAGTAGAACAGGTATTTGGGGCAAGGGATGGTGACCACCTCTCCAACATCAGCACTGGGCCAGCAGGTGATCTTGTCCCACGTCCCGCTGCAGCCTAGCCGGGATACAGTAAAAAAATTAGGCCTTTTTAACTGTCAAACATGGATGCCCCAAAATAACAGCTGTTTGTTTCCTTGTTTGTTTTGCAGTAGATATCTGGAGCTCTTGTGCGATGACAAACGAGCAGCTGAAGGTTGAGTTCCCATGGCAGCCAAAGCATCGTGGCTCAAGTCAGCTGTTGTTACAGTCCACAACAGCGGCTGACCTGAGTTAACACGGCTGCAATCATGACTAATAAAACAGCTCTCCGTCCTGCGTTACACACTGTTACTTGAATTCAGCAGATCAGGTCGCAGCGCTTTTTGCACCTGCTCCCCATTCTGTGAAAAATTAGTTTACCAGACGATATCTGCATCATCACACTGAGGATTTGACAGCATTTACGCTGGATGGGATCTATAGGAAGAAACGGTATCTAAATGAAAAGATAATGAGTGGTTAATGACTTTCTCATTGTGCGAACGTAAACAGAGTCTCGTAATACCTGCAGCTCGGCACGGTGTGATGTCGGTTACACGCAGAGGTAATAGAGGCTCAGTGAAGCACAATTACCCCTCAGTTGTACATAATTACGTGCTGCGTGCTGTGAGCATTCAACAGCCCACTTACACTAGACATCCAAACGTTTTATCAACAATGAACTGAAGCAACAAAGTGAGTCCCCTTATTGCACACTCACTGTTGCATTTCATTCATTTTTATTCTGAGTAAAAGTAGTGTTTAATGAAAGTAAAGGGTCACATTTCCACAGTTAGACAGCTGACTTCAGAACTGAACCAAGGCACATGTGACGAGAGGAGCTGGCATTAGGTGGAAAACAGTGCTCAGCCATGCAAGCTGTAAAGCCAGAGGGGAGGTTTGAACAGCTTTTGTTGTCTTTAGAGCTCGTTGTGTCACTTCGATCAGAACCTACTTGAGGATTAAGCAGATAAGACAGAAGAAGTGGAGCCGGGACAGCAATGGCATGTCTAATACACACAGGAAAAGAAAAGAAAAAAAACATACCTGTCGTTTTGTTCTCAATGTGAGCCTCACACATGTCCCTCTCCTTTTCTATTTCCCTCATCATGTCACACATCTGGTTCTGCACCGAAAACACCTGTGGAGAGATTTCACACACATTTTCTATGTATCTCTCTGGTCACAGTGCCATGTTAAAGTCAGCCACAGAAACGCTAGTGAGGAGTAGAGGACTGCACGAGTTGTACTTGGGTGTGCTCTCTCAAACACGTCTGAAGGCAAACACATCTACTGTCTCCACCCGGGCCTTCCTGAGACGACCTGACTTAGGCTGCAATCAATCTCTCCAGCAGACACACAGATCGGACATAAAATCAATCTTTTGACCGTGAGGTAACCGTCATATTCCTTCTATTTGCATGTGCGTGCTTGGAAGACACGGAGGGAATCTTCAGCCATGACCTGGTTCATCATGGAACTGAATCCATGAGGGTTTACCACCAGAGGACAGACCCTCTGCAGGACCACAAGATTTATTGCCGTTACTTAGGTGAATGAGCCTCCTCTCTGTGGGCATTAATCAGCCTGGTAGTATGTGGCTATTGTTAGCTACAAAATGAGCCCATATGACTCCAGCCTCTCCCTCCCACACAAGGTGACTCCCCCATTTATATTATGATTTATCTCGCTCCTCGGGCTACGCTACACGTCCCGTGCCACCTCACCCGCCGGTGCACCTGTGGACTATGATTGGAGAGGATGCTGTCAGTGATGGATCAGCGCTGCCTCGAGCAGAGCAAGTTGGAGTATCAGGAGAAAACTTCCTGCACTCCATCATCATGATCATAATCACCCCTTCCCGTCTTTCCCTTTACTTCATTTCCAACACTGATTCACTGATGCAGTGAGTGGAAGCAGTCGTAAAAGCCAGCACGCCGCTCTGGGCTTTGACCTCCAACTGAATTCCAGCATGAATCACACTCTCTCTCTCTCTAAGGGAGACAGTAGTGGATAAGGATGCTGTTTACCAAAGAGTACAGAAGCAGAAAGGCGTGATTTCCATGGACCCCCGATTGGAGACCAATAGAGATTGGGACTTGTTTTGATGATTCACTTTAACCCTTGGCTGTAGAAACACATGAATGTGGCTGAAAACCTGATGTTGTGATGATGGGTGAGGAGGCCATTACCTTTTTAAAACTTTCAGAAAGACAAAAGCTCGAGTCGAAATATGATTTATTCTAAAATGTCTTTGATCAAATGATGAAAACACGACCAACCCACTGTGAACTTTTCCTTCCTACATCCATCACTAACTAAGCCCTCCACAGCCTCCCTCACATGGCGCGCCCTGCATCCAAAACTGCTCTCCGAGAGCGCATCAACTTATGCTTGGCAGGCGACCCTCCTCTTGAGAGATGAACGTGGTCCTCCTCGCGGTGCCAAACCAGGAGAGCGCCTGACGCATAGTTGAAGCTGCGCCCGAGTTCAGAGTCATGAGAAAAGTCAAAGGTGTTTAAAAGATTTACTCACAGGCTCCAGCAGGACGCAGGAGAGGAGGATGAAAAATCTCTTGGAAACTTGCAGCAGCATGTCCTCTGAGGTGGCTGGTCACGTTGAACGAGGAGAAGGGGCCGTGGGCTGAAAAGAAAGAGTAGAAATAAAAGAGAGTGGTGATAATCCGCAGCAGGTCCGCGCGGCTCTCCTTCCTCGCTCCGTGCGCTTTTACGCTCGGACTGAAGTGAACCGCTCCGCTCCCGAAACTCTCCTCCTCCCCCTCCTCCTCCTCCCACTCGGTCTCTACCTTGAACAACCAACAAGTAACCAATAAAAGATCCTGTGCGGACGTCAGTAGATGAGGGCGTAAACAAAGAAAGAAGGAACTTACCGTGTCCATAAATTCAAACACAGCCTCGGCTGAGCCTTTGTTTCACGGCGCGCAGCCTGTTTGTGATAAGCAAAACTGTTATCACGTAACATCGCGAAAGTATATTGTCGTGCCATTTATTTATTCTGTAGCTATGGCTGCAGGGTTGTGTTTAGTCAGAACTACAACAATTTGAGTAACCCTGTAAACGGGATATTCACGCAAAAGAAGAGTAACGGAGTACTTTACTTTATGAGGTACCTGTGCTCTACCTGAACATGTGAGTTTTATACCACTGTGCATTTATGCCTGCTCTACAAATAAGAGGCAGACGTTGTTTTTTTTTAATGAGCTACAGCCATCACATCAGTCTGACGGGTGGAGTTACTGGTTACTCTCCAGATCAAGAAGTTACATTACAACCATATAAGATGATAAAACACAGTTCACAGTTAAAGATTGAAGCTGTGGTTTCCAGCCTCTTTGGCTTGTCACTAACAGGAAACAGGGTGTACTTGGGGCCTTCCTCATGTTCCAGATCTCTAAGAGTTGTTTGCAGTCCAGCGTAAAGGCTCCATAAACTTTCTGAATGTAGGACTTTAACGTCATTTCTAATGGAAACATTAAGTCACCATCACGACAGGTATAGGCTGACATGTTTAAGTGACGGCTCGCTGCAGGGGCACATATGAGTTGGATTTACCAGCTGCCCTCATGGGACTTTTGAAAGGTTTTAGTTTTATTCATGCCAGTTGTGTGGCTCCTCAGATGTCTGTCTCATTAAAAAAATTGTTTAAGGCCCAAACAGGTCAAATTCTCCAAAACTTCACTGAGGAAGCATACACTAAAGTCTAACGAAACAAATGTAAAATTTGTGCAGAAGAACTTTTTTCTTCTCTCCCATTAATCATCTCACCAAGTCTATCACATACACATCACATCACATTCAATGACTACCTTCCTGAGACACATGAGGTTATTCATTTCTTTTTTCTGTACAGTGTAACTGAAAAAAACATTAAGCATTAGGTACAACTAACATAGATAAATAAATCATTACAGCAAACCAACCCCCCTAAAACTGCCATAAAGTTGAGGTAACACCTGACGGCCTCTGCAGCTATCGTGAGGTGAACAAGTTTCACTTCACTGTCACAAAACATTTACAGGCCAACAAAATGCAAACTAGAAGCAATAAGACATCTTCCTGATCTTTGTTTCACATCATGTAGCACAGCGTATACAGTCGACATGTGCAGACCGTGTGGTTACATGCAATAAAGATCCATCTCTCTCCGGTGGCTCTCACATATGGAGCTGGTCTCAGCAGACACACAGCTCACAGATAAGATAATACCACTGTATATGGTCAGCGAATGATGCATGTATGTGAAGTGGCTGCAACAAACTATGGAGAGCCGTAAAGCTAAAAAAAAAAAAAAACAGTGTGGGAAAAATATTCTGTTCCCTCTAGAAGTTCTGCAAATGGACAATGCAAGTGAAAAACACACAGCGTGTCAGCATCTGTTTGCCTGAGGTCAGATGGTTGCTCTGTCATCATGCACTCATGTGTCAGTGTGCATAGTGTGAGGAGAAGAGGATTATATCACTTACCTCCAACCTTGAGGAAAATATATGTCGGCGTTAACAATGCACAGAGCCGATCCTTGTTCCCAGTGGACTGACCCCTCTGATGGCAACAAGGAAGTGAAAGTGTGGAAGCTTTTTGTTTAGTGTGCACTATTAGATCAGCGACATCCTGGTGTGTAAAACAGTCTGCAAAAACCAAACAGTGACAAACAGCGTGAGATGTGGTGCCAATCAGAGGCTGCAAGGGGCTCGTTTACTATAATTAAAGCATTAATCACTCAAGATGAATGTGGGAGCTCCCCGTTGCTGATAACTGCTGCATAAATTCGTGCCCTCGACCCACAAGCTGAAACATAATTCTACCTCATCACAGGCAACGCGTGAGGTTCGCCTAGATACTCGTGTAAGAGTGTGAATTGATCTATGAGCTGGCTGTCAATCAAGTTCCTAGAAATGCTAATGGGGGCGATGGGGGTAATTTTGAAGAAGCATCAAACTCATCAAATCGAAATGATGATCAGAGAAAAATTAACTTCCCAGCAGGGGAACCATAAGCAATGCACCTCTGTTTGTGAGCGTGTGCATGTGTGTGTCTGTTGGCTTTAATGCCTGATGAGAATGTCCATAAATCTTGATAAAGTAATGAGATGAAGAACACTCTTTCATTTTGTAAAGATTGCAATCACACAAAAAAACCCATTTGCCTTTGATATCATCTGGTGGATGTTAAAACTGTTGGAGCACAGGATTTGTTTGACAAGTCATCTACATCATTTTAAACAGAAACATTAATGTCACCAACGCTGCAGGTGGGCAGGCATGTTTTAGTGGCAGGTCCCTGCATGGACACATACAAGGTGGATTCATCATCTGCCCCCAGAAGACTTTTGAGTGGTTTTATCATCCAGGTCAGTTTTAGTCATGCCAGCGGTGCGGCTCTGGGGATGTCTCTCTGGTCAGCTGGTCAACAACTACAGTGTGGGTACACATTCATGTTCCCCTCAGGATAAATTGAAAAAAATCTGGTGATCTCTTCTTTTTAAATCCTCTGCCATCAACTGGTCAAATTTCAGTGTAACCAATGGTTTGGTTTATGACATACGCTGCATTCATGTCATATCAGCTGATATTACTGAAAAAACAAACAAATACGAATGCCTTGGATCAGCCAAAGTCCATCATTCAGAGTAAATAAAACCATTATTTTGTATTCTTAAGATTTTATATAGAGAGCTCTGTAATTATACAACTGTCTTAATGACATGAACATTGTTAACATCTTTCTTATTTCTGCCATTCATCCAATATGACATGTGGTGTAA
>JAOXYL010000071.1:18765614-18781630 GCA_028564955.1 Terapon puta
ATGTCAGGCACTTCTTCTATCTGTCAGTAGTACACACCATATAGAGGCTTGTCTCAACATGAAAGTTTATCCCCCTCCGTCTAACTGACAGTAGTCCCCATTGAAATATTTCCTCCCTTGAGGATTTTTCCCTTTCCAGGATTTCTTCCTTATCCTTTTATTGAAGAATACAAAGTACCTTTTTTTCAGTTGTTGGTTCTAATTCTTTGCTTGTGCGTCACAGGTTGCCAAGGCTTTGGAGCTGAAGCTTAATGAGGTGGACTTCTATGAACCCTTCATGGATGACCCAGTGGTCATCCCTGGAAAACCATACACTGAGGATGAGCTGGTGAAGTTCATTGAAGATAATGACAGGTAAATCCCAGTAATACTGTATTGAATAATCTAATGAGCCTAACTTTACATAATGAACAACAAAACTCATAAAATGTTATATCTCTGTTTTTTTCAAGACCAACCCTGAGGAAGCTGCAACCACACAACATGTACGAGATCTGGGTAAGAGCATTAATACTTTCAACACCATGACAAACTGGGCTTAAGGTCAACTGTTCTTCCACAAGGAAACTTGGACAAGTTTACAACTCTGTCACTTCAAAATGTTTACCACAGTGATTCACTTTGTCATTGCTCTTTCCACAGGATGACGATGTTGATGGTGAACACATCATTGCTTTCGCAGAGGAGGCTGACCCAGGTACATTGCTGACAGAAACACCACCACATTCTAATGAAATTATAACCAGCCAGCATAGTAAATACAGGGTTTCACACAGAGCAGTGACTGAGTTACACAAGGTTTTTGCATGGTGATGATCAAGCTAAAGATCATCAGACTATATAATATTTCCACAGGACTAATAAAATGATTCACATATACCCATCAATGTCTTGATTCAACTATTTGATATTATAGTCTAGATCTCAGTGTTGCCCTCTTCTTCTCATCAGACGGTTTTGAGTTCCTTGAGATCCTGAAGCAAGTTGCAGAGGATAACACAGACAACCCTGACCTCAGCATTGTCTGGATTGACCCTGACGACTTCCCCCTGGTAAGAATATATCACTAGAGAAACTCCTTTGCATACTGCTGAAAGCAGACTGAAGCACATACTTGACCCTGGCTGATATAGCAGGACTAATCCGACTGATTTACCTTGCAGCTTCTGCCACACTGGGAGAAGACCTTTGGAATTGACCTGTCCTCCCCACAGATTGGCGTTGTTGATGCTGATGATGTGAGTATCTTTTTTTTTATATTCTATTCATTCATTGTCAGTGCATTTAGTGTGTCTTTCTGCACTCTGTAATGCAATTGTAGCTGAAAAACCAGCTAGATGGGGACCTGCCTCAGGACTCCCTGGGTTTTCTCTGGTCCAATGATTTTGGTGTAATTTGAGTAATTACACATTTAATCGGTAATATAGACTGTTGTAGAACAATGAAATTTAAACTAAAATAGGTGCCTTGAAATAACTCCATGTCATGGGACATTTCCTCAAAGGGGCCCTCTTTTACAATCTACCCATCATGCTTAGGTATTAAATATTTATGTAGATTAATTTATGTTAAACAAATTATCATATAATAACTGACATACAGTAACCCTGGGTGTAGTAGTATCATAGTGTAGATAGTTTGGGTTCGTTTATATATTGATTGAATGAATGTGCAAGTGTTGAGTCTCAATAGGACTCCATGGGTTGGTTTTGCACAGGGCCACCCTAGCAGGTTAATACCAGTATATCATAAAGTATATGGATAGGTTAAATTGTATTTCAATGTTTGTTAGAGAATCTAGTCCAAAAGCTATACCTCTCTTAGAAGCTATCATTTTAAATATATTGTGTAAACAAGGAAATGTTTGGTTTACATTCAGTGTTACCCCCTGAAACACATTATTTATATCCTTACGGTCAAATAAATGTGTTAGATGCATTTCTTTTCGTGTTTTGATATATTTCACTATCCTTCTCCAGCCTTTGTAGGTGAACCATTATGTTTCGTAACCCTGTAAAGCCTGAACCATGAAATAATTACCAAAAACTGGAGTTTTTACTCAATATTCTGACAAATAACAATGAATACATAAATAAATATAAATTTGCATATATGATTTATACATTGCATGATTGTTTATTTCTAACATTTATGTTTTGGGTTATTTTGTATTTTCCTGCATCTGCATTTTGATTGTGTACATCAGGTTTTTCAGGAAAAGAAATATCACACTGATGATGTAGAGGTCTCAAAAACTCTTATGTATCAAATATGATACACTTGCCACTAAAGTGCTAAATTCCATCAACCATTGGAATATGTATCATGCGTGCTTGTGCAGCATGCATGTCAGTCCCACACACGATACAACGAGGAGAGCCCATTTATATGCTCGTCGTTAAAACCTCCACAAGGTAACGCTAAGGCTTCAGCCTCCACAGCTGACCTGGTTTTAATTGTTCTTCCTCTCTCTGCAGGCTGACAGTGTGTGGATGGACATGGATGATGGCGAAGACTTGCCATCTGTAGATGAGCTGGAGGACTGGATTGAAGATGTTCTGTCAGGTGAAATCGATCCTGATGATGATGATGACGATGATGATGACGACGATGATGATGACGATGATGATGACGACGACGATGATGATGACGACGACGATGATGACGATGATGATGACGACGACGATGATGACGACGATGATGATGACGATGACGACGATGATGATGACGACGACGACGATGATGATGATGATGACGACGACGATGATGATGACGACGATGACGATGATGATGATGATGACGACGATGATGACGATGATGATTATTAAATCATGAGGTCACAATTTACTCTTTAAGTCTGACCAATGCAGTTTCAAGACTCAACATGATCAACTCTGTCAAATCATCTTCTTTTGTATCTAGTCCTTTTGTTGAACTTGTCAGTTCATTTTGATATCACATCTTTTCATCATCCTCTCTCTGCATCTCACCAAAACAGTATTCCATTTTATCCTTCTCCCAGACATATTCACTAGTCCTCCATGTAAAAAAGTACTTTCTAAGATCCCACAGTGCCTTATTCCCACATGTAACACTGTCTGGTACAATAAAAAAGAAATTCTTTCAAAACCCTACCATCTACTGCCATTGATTTTCACATGATTAAAGTTTTTATTTTACAAAGTACTGGAGGGGTTGCAATGTTGTATGCATTATGTGTGAGTCCATCTGTGGAGTCTGTTGCAGTTTGAATGTGTTTTATTTGTTCACTTATTTTCTTGTTTTCCCCAGTATCGAAACAACTGAAGTCAGATCCAAGGGTGCTAGCAGGCTTTTCTGACGGGTCTTAAGTATCACCAGCCTACTCTGTGAAATCGATGTAACGCTGTACACTGAAAGTGCTGTACATCATATGGATGTTTTCTACGATGATGAAATATGACAACAGCCATATTCTATTTTTGTAACAAGAGAGATTTAACTTACTGTAAAGTCTTAAATAAATGACAGCTTGGACAGAAACACCATTACTGTATAGTTTTTTAAAGGTGTGCGTGTGTGTATGTGAATTGTTAAAAATAGACAACACATGACAATCTTAATTATCTTGTCACTCCGTTACCCAAGTGTAGTTCAGATGAGTATTATACACACATTTAAAGTTACCATATGTAATATCTGAACTTCTTGGTGTCAAGAAGGTGTCAAACAGGAAACACCCTGGCAGTTGGGGTCTTATACTACAGTCACGAATTATGGGTGCTAAGGCCAAGAGACACTGAAAGGTGCTCAGAGTCAAATAAGAGTAGAATAAGATTAAGAGATTAATCCCAAAAACCTGATTATACTAAATCAGTTTTGGTAGCATCATATATTCATATTCATATACATAATAACTGGAGTTTAAGTGGACACATCTACCAAACTTTGTTTATAAATCCCAGTGTTTATATACACAGCTATAAGTATGAATATATGTAGTAGTACTTGTTGTGTACAAAATGGACAAGGTTCTCTTGAAAAAAAGAAGAAGAAGCATTTTGCACACTGCATCATTCGACCACCTGTGAGTCTCATCATTATTACATACAACATATGGCATTTTAATTCAGAATGGAAAAAATAGTAAAACAGACATAAGTACAAAGTACAAGTAACAAAAGTAAACAAACATCTGAAATGACCCCCCCCCCCCATACTTGGCGCGCCTGCGCCTGTCTTAGACACGCCCCTTCTCTCTGCAGACCATGTGGCTGTGGTTCGTAAATACATTTTAACTTCCTTTTCGCTCTGACCGCTCCGATCCGTCCAAACACCTGAGCCGTGCCCGCTCGGAGGGTCCAGCATGTCCTCGGGGGTCGTGGAGCTGCAGGCGCAGGTGGAGGTGGTGCTGGGCGCGCTGCTCAGAGCGGCCACGGCGGAGTTAACCCGACTGTTCGAGACCAGGTACCGAGCCTCGGGGCCGGACGTGGAAATGGGCCGCGCTGCGAACAAAGAGGGAAACGAAACCTCGGAGCCGCCGGACACTAAACGCAGCATCGGAGTGCAAGTGGACGAGCCCCTTTATCCGCCGGAGCTCTGTGGTGCGTGTCTGTGGACATTTAAAGGCTCTGACTTCCTGTTTACGTCCATGCCTCGGTCGCAGGGATAGATGCATGGGGACAGCTGGGTGTTAAAATCAGAAACATGGTCCTGCACGTTTCCTGTGCAGTCGACACACGTTCAGCTTGATGCATGTGTGTGTTTACTTCCCGCACACACTGCGTTCATGTGTTGCATTAAACTCCTGCAGGGTGCAATCCCAGTGTAAAGGAATGTGTGTGAGCCTGAGGTAACCCCTCCCCCATGTTCTCCACAGGTCCTGTTCTCCTCTCAGATGGGGATTGTTTGAGGGGGTTCAGGGAGGTGGAGCAGGAGGGGTGTCTCATTCCATCAGAAATCCTCCTGACTGAAGATAATGGCCACGTTGATCCTGAGTGGTCACCCCTGAATCAACAGGTCTGTGAGAATTTACAGTTGTGTAACTCAGCGGGACAGGCTGTGTGAGCCACAGCAACAAATAATCACAGCTCATGATCACAGCCCGGCTCGCCCTTCCAATCCTATCCAGTCCAATTCATATCTATCTAAATGTTCTTCTTTTTCATTTAATGCTTTGCCTCATAGGTGGAAACACACACTGCTGCAGTTGTTAACATTTGTTATGTTCCGTTTTTTTATCATGTTGTGACGCAGACTGAGGACCTGGCGGAGTTGATGACTGTGGACATGGTGGAGTTGAGCAGGTTCGAAGCAGAGCTTCCAGCCAATGGGGATCTTCAAACAGAGTTTTTTTTGCATCAGAAGGGAAAGGACCATGACAGTGAGTTGTTATCCAAGGCTAAAACAAACTGACGCAGGCTGAAAGCGTGAGATGACGTATGTAAATAAGACTAAGATGGGAATTTTCTGTGGAGGATGTGAATCACTGGGTACATATTAAACAAGTACTACTGTAAACATAGGCAGTTAGTTTGGACTACTAGTTTGGTTTTCAGTCTGATATTCACATCAGCAACATTTCTTGAGTTGAGGATTGATTTGTCATAGTACCGATAAATAACATCACCAATGCGAATGAAAAAATCCTCTAAATGAAATCTTTTTGTCCCTTTTCCATAAAATATGCATTATGATGTTGGAGGATAAAACAATATATCATTGGTTTAATTCATTCTTGCCATAAACTTGCAAGTGTCCCAGTGCACGGCGGGATATGCTCCGCAGCACAGCGACCTTGAACAGAAGTGTTTGTAGTAAAAGGAAGTATTCGAGAATAAACATTAGATTGCACACAAAAAATATTGAAATAGATACTTGTGTCTGTGCAGTAACAAGAAAACTGAGTGAAGTTATCAGTAAAAATCGATTTTAGTACCACCTAGTGGCAGCTGTGTGAAACTACATTTTCAGCCACAGTCAGGTAATGAGAGTAAAGTTACACACAAATAAAGTGATTCAGGGAAAGTGAAGCTAAATTGCTAGGAAGTATGGACTTACATTATTCACTTTGTCTGTATACATCTACTTTTGTATAAACTGGCAGCAGTTCAGCAGATAGAAACAGCGAACAAGACAAGGCACAATGAGGATGTCACTGAACTACAGTGTTTGGTGTTTTTTTGTGGACAGCTTCTCATGTTGCAGTGCTACCAGGGAAAGACAGGTTTAAAATGAAAATGTCCTCCTCACAGACAGATAATCCATGTTAATGTAAAAGTTACTGATGTGTGAATGTCATCAGCCACAAGTGAAGCAGAGTTTTATATTACTTATCTGCAAGGTGCTTAATTTTATTCAGTCAGATTGAAGTTACATAAGAAGTTGACTGAGAAAAAGATTGAAATATATATAATTAAACATCTGTCTTGTCCCTTTTCAGCCTCTGCAGAGTCAGTGAAGGAGACATCAAGACATGAACCTCTGAAAAGCTCACCAACGAAACAGAAGCTTCTTGTGATCCAGCCAGACACATGTGGTCCCACCTCTGGGGAGAAAATCAAGTTTGTCTGTCCGTTGATCCTGCAACCAGAGTCTCCAGTCCCCAAACCTGATGGCTCAGAGAAGCCCGTTCAAGCTGAGCCTCAGTCAACCTGCGTCAGTACTGCAAAGGGTAAAGCCTACAGTCCGTCCCCATCTGATGGAGCCGTGACTCCTGTCCAGGTTGGGGTATGGGAACGGATCCACGCGCCAAAGGAGAGTAAGAACAACCTCCACATAAAACTGAAACTGATGTCTCCAGACCAAAAGCTGACGAGCGCCTGTGCGGTGCAGCTGGTGAACATACTCGCAGTGCCTGAGTGGGAGATGAAGCTTCAAGACAAACATGCGAACAGTCACGACGCTACCCACAAAAATGGCCCCCCTCTCCCCAAAGACCTCCGTCGCCACCAGGGTCTCCACACAGGTCACCGCCTCTGCTGCTTCACCCCCTGTGGAGACGGCGTTTGGCGGCTTCAGAAGGTGGTCACCCACTCCAGCAGCGGTTACACCTGCAGCATCTGCGGGAAGACGTTCAAGCGGAGGAAGATTCTACGGCGGCACGAGCGCTTCCACACCGGAGAAAAGCCGTACTCGTGTTCGACGTGCCCTAAGACGTTCGCGCTGAGGAAGAGCCTGCGTCGCCATCTGAGGTTCCACACAGGCGAGAGGCCGCACACCTGCACACAGTGCAGCAAGAGCTTCCGCCTGCGAGACAACCTGAAAGCACACCTGAGGTTTCACACTGGAGAGAAGCCCTTCAGCTGTCCCACCTGCGGAAAGATGTTCAGGATTATGAGGAATCTGGAGAAACACAAGTGTGAATTCCTTGTTCCTTCGTTCAGGACGATCGCTGGATGGTAGCCGTGGAAAAAGCGCCTGGTTGTGGTGGTTGTTGTGCCATTTTCTACCTCAGACTGAAAACACTGTATCACTTTAGTAGAAGACTGTCCTGTAAAGTTGAGATGAGTGAAAAAGCGAAATCTGTGAAAAAAACAGAAAACACGACCGAAGGTTGTATTTTAATGACTGATTGGAGAGCTTTGCAGCTTGATGGAAACATTTTTTAGTAACCTATGTCACATGTCTTATTTTTCTATGTTTCTTATTTCTTGCCATAGTTTAGCCTTATGTGAATGTGGACCAATAGCTGAACTGGAACAGCATCTAAGACTTCAAGTACTCAACAATTCTTGGTATTAGCTATTCTGATAAACAGGATCCGTCTGCCCTCTACCCAGCACATTTAATCAGAAATACTTCATACACACTACAGTACTGCTGAGATACCTATGTCTTGTAATTGGGTCAACATGTCAGCAAAGGTCGATGCTTTTATGGGTGCAGATAGACATATGATTGATTGGTTGTACAGATCCCCACATGACAACCTTTCCTGTGTCAAAGTTCAATATAAAGTACTTCCACTGGAGTTTGTTTCAATGATATATTTGATTTATATAATGTTTTTTTAAACAACTTTTATATATGTCTCTCATCAAAAAGTGTTTGTATTCATGTTATAACCTAAATGTTTGCAGGCTTCTTTCGTCTCACCATCCATGCAGACCTAATCTTGTACTGTTTTTTAAATAGTTTGTTTTATATTCCTCTACACGTGTCTGTTTTCATCTTTATAAACCTCAAGCCTGAAGTTCAGTACCATTATTCTTGTGTTTAAATAAAAAAGACATTTTAAGCCAAACAAATAATCCATTTTTTTTCTTGTCGGAACACTCACCACACCACAGGCAGTATAGAGGATGAGTATGACTGAATATAACTAAACCTTTATAAATCAACTATAAGGCTTTGTGGTGATAAAGTATCCGCATGTGTCTGTTTTTTGTTTTACACACATTGATCAGTGAGACTTTTTGATGATAGTTTTGTATGATAATAGACTAAGAATAAGTAATAAAATACAGTTGATAATATTAGTATTATGTTTTTTAATTTTATTTATATGTATTTATCTTTGGGGGGCTCAGAAAAAAATGTTTATAGTTTAAATGTCGACATCTTTCAACTTCACAGTGTTTTAGTGGAGCGAAGAAGAGAAACAAACTATTTTATTTTGTTTGATCAGCTATAACCCTCAGATGAAATGTGTTTGTTTTGACCTTCTGTAAACGAAGTTTTATTTCAAACAAAGGAAGTTTTCATTGTTTCACTGAGGGCAAGCTGCTCTCGAGCCTCCTCCCCTGAGGCCCCGCCCACCAGGAAGTGCGCCGTGAAACTCGCATTGCTTTCACTTTTGACGATGTGTACGCGGAGAACAAGAGACGAACAACGCTGAGGGTTTATCAGCTTTTACTTTACAGGTAGGAGAGATTTCACTCGTTGGCATTACTTGTCTTGTGCTAAGGCGCACGTGTTGTTCATAACAAACCAAACAGGAAGTGAATCCAGAGGCAGCAGGTGAGCGCTGCACAAACTCTGCTAACTCTGCCTGTCCTGTCTGCTGTGTGCAGGACTCTGTGAGGAAACCATGGAGGACACAGAGAAATCAAAGCTGGAGGAGATGCTGACCTGCCCGGTGTGTCAGGACATCTTTAAGGATCCTCGGCAGCTGGCCTGTGGACACAGCTTGTGTATGGGCTGCCTGGAGGGCCTCATGGATCACTCTGCAGACACTGCTCTGTTCCGCTGCCCGGACTGTAGGGCGGATTGTGGACCAGTCATTGGGGTACAGAGGAGTTACGCTCTGGCCAACATCGCAGAGGATGTCAGGCTGAACAAGAAGAGGAGGGTATCTACAATAAGCTCTAAAATATTTTTACCCACGCCACTTGTGTAACATTTGGAGAATAAACAAATACAAACTAGTAGTAATATGAAAACAATACTTAAATATTAAAATTAATCTTCAAAAGTGATGTCTAACACAGTTTTGTGTTTAAGCAGGACGAGCAGAGGAAAGGGGTGTACTGCGGCTTCTGTCCGGAGAAGACAACTCTTGCCTATAAGACGTGTCTGAAGTGTGAGGTGTCGCTGTGCCAAGAGCACATCAAGGACCACCTGGAGCTGCCGGTGTTCACGGGACACCCCCTGGTCCGGCCTCTGTACGACATCCTGGAGAGGAAATGCCCGCAGCACGAGGACGACGTGCTGAGGTACTATTGCAGCGCGTCCAGACGCTACATCTGCAACCTGTGCGCCCTGGAGAGCAAGCAGCAGAACCTGGCTGCTGAGGCCTCCACTGTCCTGCGCAGACAGCTGACCGTGAGTTTTGAACAGCACTGATTTATACTGTGTCATGTTTTATACTGTATCGCACAGGAAAAATCTTCGTCATGGGTTTACACATGATTTCCTTTTACCTGCTGCCCCACTCCACCTCATTCATTCATACGGCAACATGTTAAACCCCACAATTTCAAAAGATGCGCTGAATTTTTGGAAAGTGTGTATAAAATGATGCACAAAATGTCTACAATATATTAAAATGATGGAACAATACTGCTATTAAAATCCTGGAGTCTCTGGTTTAAAAATATATTGAGACAGGTGTAAAACGTACTGTCTATAATACTGTCAGAAAGTGTTTTTAAAGAAACTTATATGAAAATAAGGGGACAAAACTGGATGTTAGCAGGTTTAAAGTTTAACTGTGAGTCCCTATTCAACAGGATTACATGGACCAGCACTTCCAAATGCTCAGGGAGCAAATTACAGAATCCAGTGAGTCTGTAAAAAGACTGCAGGAAGACCTCCAACATGAAGTACGTACATCCTTTACATTATCGATACAGTGTTTCCAGTTATAAAGGATTCAGAAACATCAGACCCCATCTGTGTTTTCCTTCTGACAGAAGCACAAAGTGAACCCAACCATGTCGTCCCTCAACAGCGTCACGGTGGTGCTGCTCTGTCTGTGGTTCATTGTTCTCTATTATGGTGAGACGAGCCACCGTGTCATGTTTGCCTTGTAAATGTGAACATGCACTTCCTCATCATCTTTCTTTGGTCTTTGCAACCAGCCTATAACTACTCTATGGAAAACCAGACGCTGACAGAAGCACTCGAGAAGGAGAAGAACAGTGGGCATCACCTTTATTCTTCCATTGCCGGTAAGAAGGGAGACCACGGCCGCCGGCTTGAACGACGACAACCCAAACAGAGAGTCCAGCGACATCTGGGTTAATGATAATCCAAGATAACACCTCAACTCTGTCTGCTCGTGTTTAACTGTCAATAATCACTTAATCGCGCGTATTGTTTTTTATTCACATGCAGAACTCTTGGTTGATCATCCAATGAGGAGCCACAAATGCCAAAAGACAGAAGATCCAGGTACACAAGCAACATGGGATTAAATTGTTCATTGTTCATTCAAATCAGTCACAGAGAACTGCTTTATGTTTGTGTCGGATTGAAAATCATTCATTATTGAAAGTCATTATTTTGTCTGGAGTATCAGACGTTGGGTGTGTCAACCTGCACACTAACATCCTGGTCTAGATCATATTCAGGATATGATGTTAACATAGAGGGACATGGTTATTCATATGATGGTTATAAGTCAGGTTTCTGATTGTCTTCATCCTTTCTACTCAAAATGAGTTGCCTTAATAGTGAAAATGACTGTATATAACACTCTGGATTTAGCTTTACCTATTTTCAGTAATGAAAGACGAGAGCCACAATAAAATGATCATTTATGTGTCTGTTGTTAAACTTTCACTTTTCTTTGTCATTACACTGGAAATCATCATTACATTATTTTCACCAATACTTGACTGGATTTGTAGGATCAGAAACTAGTTGGATCAGACATGTTTGGAAGTGTTCACATCACCACAGTTTTCCAAGTTAGTTAAAAAACTAGGGTGTTTGCATTTCCTTGCACACACACACACACACACACACACACACACACACACACACACACAAATTATGCTGCACAGTCTCACGGTCTGAAAAAGTCTAAAAATATAGAAGTGAATATAAAAGAATATTTGAAAGACACCACACAAATACACTACAGAAGCATTGATCATTATGACTTAAGTGAGACTGTGTAACTTTTATTGACAAAACATAATGGAACTGAGAGTGAAGAGTCAGAAGTGAGAAAAATGGCTGAACAGTAGCCACAGCAGCCACAGCAGCAAAGCCCCTCACTGTATTCAGTCCAGCATATTGCTTATTTTGTTCTTAACTTTTCATTTGTTAATTCTTCTTTTAGAAGTTACATCCTATAGTAAAACAAATGCAAAGTAACTAAAAGCTGAAAGGATGTGCTTTAAAAGGGTTGTATTTGTTCCACTGAATCAGAACTTTAAGGACAAAGACATAAAGTGACAAACACAGGGTCTCAGACACAATGAAATAACAGTATTGCTAACTACCACATTAAGTTCCATTGAAATGTTGGGATATTATCAAAATTGTGAACGTAAACCCACACAGTGTGTCTCTCTCTCAGGACTTTCCATGTTGGATCAGGACACAGCCAGTCCTTTCCTTAAAGTCTCCGCTGACCTCCAAACTGTAGAGAGAGTGAAAACCAAGCTGGACTATCCCAACAGTAACAGCCGCTTCGATAAAGCCCCGCAGATCCTCACTGCCCAGTGCTTCTCCAGTGGTACCCACTTCTGGGTGGTGGAGGCTGAGGGATACTGGGACATCACCGTGTCCTACAAGAGCATCAAACGGAAGACAAAGTTCAGCAGCACCTTCGGAAACAACGCAGAGTCCTGGAGCCTCACGCACAACAGCAAAGGCAGGCTGTTTGCGTACCATAATAAAAGAAAAACTGCTGTCAGTGGGACCCTGCTGAGCAACCGTATAGCAGTGATTGTTAATTTCAAGAAAGGTGTCATCATATTCATTACCGTCGAGTCCACGATCACACAGCTGCACGAGTTCCAGGCTAGACTGACTCAGCCAGTGTGCCTGGGTGTGGGACTTTACCATGTGGATCCACCCAGTAGAGCCTCTGTGATCAAAGTTTTGTGATCAGTCCAACAAACTCACATTACACCAAGTCTGGATCCATACTGCTGTAAACAGAGCTGTAATCAGTCCAACAGTGTGTGTGATTTTTAAAATTTATTACAGAGCTTTATATCAGAATAGTGTTTTATACAGAGTATTTATAAAGGTTTGCCGATCTGCCTTCTGAATAGCTTTTTGGATAGAAATAGGTTTGACTTTCAGTGTTTTATCAGGCCCACAGTTTCTCCCATGAACGTGGAGCTCATGCCTTCACAATACCAAAGACCTCAGAAGGAAGTTACACTCAAGTCTGATGGACAGATTAGCAACAGAGACGTTTCACTTTCTGAAGGTTTTCCTGAAAAAAATCCGTCCTCAGACAATACAAGTTCACATGAGCAGTGCATCTGGCGGTCTTGTCTTTCCTCCTTTGCGCAGAGACAGTTTTCTGATTTATCATTGTGAGAAAGAAAAGATAAGAGCTTCACATGGGAAGGAAGAGGATGCTGCTCAACATGGTCAGACTGACAGATGAGCAACCTTCGCTAGTCACTAGTTAGTTACTTTATAATGTAAGAAAATGGGGATAATATAATAATACAGATTTTCAATCAGACTTATCAATGTTTAGGGCCTTTTGATATGCACGAAAAAGTAGGGAATGAGCTGAAGTGAGTGAAGTGAAAGATATACATAGACTGCACTACTATTCACCACTGTCTTCGTTTTTCTACAAACAAAACTCATGAAATGAGAACAGCTTGTAAGACACTAAAGTGTAAACAAGGGAGACGTTTTTTCAAAGCCTTATAGTCTGCAAATAATATCTCAACTTCTACGCCCTATTATCTCCTTTCTTTCTTCTTCCTGTCTTGTCTTGGAGGTGTCCTCTCGATTGATGACACAGAATAGGCTTTCCTCTGTATCCTGTTATTCTGCAAATGGATGATTCAGCAGCCATTTGATGGTCTGATATCATTGTTTACCCCAGGAAGGAGGCCGCGAGGAACATTTGGTACATTTGGTATTAACACATTCTGTAACGGTGCTCCAGCCCTTGTTATGACGGTTAAAGAAAAGTCATGTCCTCATACGACCATGTTATGATAGACAGAGATTTGGTTTCATAAGCCGCATATTCTGTATCCAGGAAGGATAAAATACACTACAGTGTTAAATCATATAAATTCTATACCAAATGTTTTTTGGACCAGACCCATTTGAGTTCTTAAATCTACATTAATGATTAACCTCAACGTCCAAGAACCTTCCAGTTCCTCTATTCTAATCAAAGAGGTACAGGAGATGAAAACAATCTAAATAATCTACTTTTGCTGAATATCAGAAAAATGCAGAATGATGAACACAAAAAATGTAGCTTTACAGTAACAGAAGTAGAGAAGAGTCAGAACATCAGCTGAATTAGTAATATAAGTCATGTCCATCTAAAGGTTGCTGACATGAACCACTATTAAATACTGGTCGTACTCCAGAACTCTAACTCACCATGTCAGAGACTCAAGTGAGCACCGGCAGGTTTTACTTACAGAAGTACCACTTCAAGAGACAGAAAAATAAGAAGTCAATAGATTGAGTAATTTTGCTCATTTATTAAGAAAACATTGAAGTCGAGCATTTTTTAAACAACTGACATTGGTCTGACCAAAGGTTTTACAAAAAATGAAGGCAATGTTAACTCGAGAAGGCCACTGTACAACCGCAGTACAAAAAGAAGGTGTACAGTAATACAGACTCAAACTAAGGCTTATTTCAGCTAAGAAAAAGAAAACAACTGTTTCTCCTGCTTACCGCAAGAGTCATAAAACACCAAAATATTCCAGAGCATGAACTTTCAATCAGAGAGTGAGCACTGTACAAACTGCTGTAGAAAGCTCGACATGTTGATCCCCTTTGAAAGTGAAAACAGACATCTCCAACAATGTAACAGTTGACAAGTATAAACTGAACTGTGTGGGCTTCAATAAAAAAAATACCATTGTTACTTTGACCAACTTCAGTACGTCATTGTGCTGATCTTTTCTCTAGCTGCCTTCAGTTCCCTTTATGCCTGACTAAAAGCTGTATACATAATAAAACTTTACCAGCCGCACAGCAGACATTTCTGCAGGGTTACGTTTCATTTGAGTTGTCTGTGTGCCTAAAATACCATCATGGAATCTCTGTTTTACTTTAGTACCATGTAGGAATACTACGTGTTTACTGTCCAGAAGAGAGGAGTGTCTGTCAAACCTACAGTACAGGAAGAAAACAATGAGAGAACACTGACACCGCGGTGAAATGCATGTTTGACGCTGCTGCACCGCACCAGTTCTGCATCCGTCCTTCAACTACTAGAACTCACTCTTAGTAGAGAGCAAATATTCTGCTGGTGTGATTGGCGGCGGCTGATCTTTATTTCACTGTTCCCATGGTCTGATTCCTGACGGAGCACCACGCCATAAAAATACCTCTGAAAAACAGAAAACAGCAAGTTCAGAAAAGTTCTCCATAGCCTGCTGGAGACGACATTTTAAAAAGGACACGTCTGAAACAACTACAGACCTGCAGTGACTGGCCACACATTCGTTGCTGCAGTACTCTCTGTCCCAGTCTTCGCTCTCTATAGCTGGGTTGTTGCAGCCCGCCCTCACGCAAACACTCCTCGGAGCTGCAGCGTCAGTGGACCCATTCACCTCCATTTCATCCTGCAAGAAAGGAGGAAAGATTTGAAATAGCGTCATTAAAATGGATGTACCCTGATCTGTACAGTAGGTGTTCTGCTTTGAAAAAGTGAGACAAAAAATAAATATGTTGCCTGTAAAAACATTTGTCATCTTGGATGCTTGTGTGTTGTTGTTTGGACAACTTAAATATAAGTAGAAGAAGTGTTTACGCTAACCAAGAAAGAAAAAAGATCTGTGTACATCAGCACAGTGTTTTCCCTCCAACGGTCTGTGTGAAACTGCTCAAGCTGTGTCAATTTGCATAAACTGAGCAATTTTTCACACCACCAGGTGTCATGTGAACATTTTAAACCGTTGCTTTCTGTGTGTGTCTGAACTCTACCATCTCAGCCATCATGGAAACGTCCTACTTGAGAGCTGTCGTTTAGCAGACTGACATACAGCTGTACCATTTTGTTTTCTCGTGGGAATCTTTCCTTCATCCTTTCCCCTGATTGGTCAATTTCACGAAACACTTTTTTAAGTGTTTTTTTTTATCAGTATGGTGTTGTTACTGACTGGATATCAACCAACCAGCTGTTTCAGATGCAGGTGTCTGAAACTAGAATTTCCATTTCCGTTCAGCTTATGAAACTTCTAAAACCTTTGGCTGTACCACTTCTGATTTAGGTGTATCATTGTAACTATTTATGTGAGGGAGTGCATCTGTAATAATTTCATCACTTTGATATTCAATACATTTTAAGTCCCCAAAAACATCTTAACCCTTTAAGGGCTGAGCCCCAAAAAAGGACGCCTGGATGCATCTTATTGTAAGGGCTGTACAAGCTTCAGAAAATGTGCTAGTAAACTGTACTTTTGCTCTTTTTT
>JAOXYL010000071.1:18785824-18797681 GCA_028564955.1 Terapon puta
AAACGCTTTTCTTCTCTTGTTGGAGCTGAACATGTTTCCTGTGGTGTGAACACATCAGCTCACTGAGGACTTGTGGAGCTCAGGATATTAAAATAAAACGGAGTGACAGACGCGGACTCTGAAGACCTGAACCATGGTGCATCTTTAACCTGTTCAATGAGTCGCGTTTAACTAAACTCGACTATGTAGATTATAACATTTACTCTGCAGAAGATGAACTGTCAGTTTACTCTGATCATCAGTATATAGCAGATAAATCAGTCTTACCTCCATCGTCAGGGCTGTAGGGAAATCTTTCAATACAACCACTTACGAGTCATCTGTGGGCTTCACTGCCCTGAGTAAAGCCTTCCAGGCAGCGGGTCCTCCCCTCAGGATGTGTGGTACTCAAACTCCGCCTCTTTGTACAAATGACCCACCCCTCTGATTCCAGAGAAAACCTCTTTAAATATATTAACACCAAAACTGGCCCAGTGTGTCACAGCATAACTGACTTAGTCATTATGTTGATACAGTGGTTTCCTGTTCATATTCTCAGTTTAGTAAGAATCAAAAGCAGGTAAGTCATTTTTTCATGAGCATGCTGTTGGAAAGCAAGTATAGCAACAGATACCACTTTAGTTTACAACCTCACAGCCAAGCCACATTTCAGAAAGATGAGATAAGAACATTTTACCTGAGTTGACCTGAATTCTGAATAATCTGATGTAGTGCTGTTCCTACCTGCTTCTGGTAAGTGCTTCACAGGTCTGAAGAGTACTGTGTAGATTTGTTCAATATCAACTACAACCACACAATGAAGGGCAATCATTAAGCTGCTCTGCATCATGATCTGCTGTAGGATAATTACTGACTGATTACATTTATAAATTAACCACTGTGTACAAACTGTAAACCTTCGTAATGCTTCAGCTCGGTGAAAGTCACAATGACACAGACAAGCTTGCTTTCACTGTAGGATTGCTGTTATTCATTTCACAGATACACTCAGATCATAAAACAAGAATAGTAACTCATTGCCGTCATCTCTGCACCATAGTACACAATTGACCAGCTCTACATTGTACAATACACCCATCCTCCTAGCACTGCTTCAGTAACTAATATGTCACTTTCCCCCTCCCTCCCTCTCAACCCCAACCCCTCCCATAGAGTGAAAACAATAACAGTACATCCACACACTGGACCCCCCTTTTAGTTCACAGACCCGTCTGGACACAGGAGGCATGACCAAACGAGATCAGGGGATTGTGGGATCTGGATCCAGGCTCTGCTCAGTACACATGTCCAGTTTCATGTAGCGCTAGTGGACCAGCATTGAGGTTTTTAGATAAGAAAAGGGTATCTGTACAGCAGGGGTCCCCTTTTGGTCATGGCTGGGAATGTGATGGGAAAGAATAGGTTTGGAGGAAGAGGAGGAGAATGACAAGTCATTAAGTACGAAAGCTCAGCTTTTTGCCATTTTGTCAGACGTTATAGAGGTGGATTGAGGAGACAAAGATGGAACACAATTGTGATGATGAAAAAGAAAACAGATGGGTGCAAACCTGCTCCTTTCATGAAAAAAAAAATCCCTATATAAAATAAATGAATAAAAGTAACAACAAAAAAACACATTCATCCATAATTTGATACATAATATGGTAAAAATAAATGAGGAGGAATAACATGATTCATTGCTGAGAAGGGGACTAAGTCAGATGTGTGAGGAGAGTGGGGTTCAGTCAATCCTCTGAACTTGATGAGGAGTCAGAGTCCTTCTGTGCTATGATGACATCGTCCAATAGCGCTTCTTGGTCCGAGCTGTCATAGTCACCTTGGGAAAGGCTGTCGCCGCCCTCCATTTTAACGTCAAAGTCCGGACTGGTGAGGAAGTGATGGGAGGTCTCGAGGTCCTCCTCATCCATCATGTAAGCTCCATCCGAAACCAGAGTCTCCTCCTCAACTATGTCCAGGTTGGGGTCTTCGGGCATGGGCTCTGGAGTGTGGTGATGGTGATGGTGGTGGTGGTGGCGGCGTCGGCTTTTCTTCGGGATCTCCGAGTGCTCCGTCAGCAGTCGGTGGAAGTAGGTCTCGGGCAGGAAGCCCTTCAAGAAGAATAAATAAATGTTAGACTTAAACAGTGGATCTGAGAGTCAACAGTTGCCTGGTAAATTTCTATGCAGCACTGTATATCAAATGCTGTAATAATATAAAACCTTCTCTTGAGTACTTACAGAGTTACGAACAGTTTCCGACCAATCGGGTGATACAGCATTATCGGGATTCTCCTCCAGATACTCCCTCAAGTCCTGCAGGAGGGGACAGAAAGCAGCTCCAACCTACGGAGGAGAAACATTTGTTTGTTTATCAGTTAGCAGCACAGACAGCTAGTCATGTGTATAATACTAATCACTGTGTATCTCACCTTCTTTCCTGTCCTCATGTTAATGATTTTGACCTTCTCACTGCCTGTCAGGGCTTTGTCCGCCCTCCTCCTCCTCTTCCTCTTGCTCCTGTTCACAAGAAGCTGTGGAGACACACAAACAAATTATGTAGCAAAGCAGAAAGGCGCTCTAAATATTCTGCTTTTCCATATCCACCTGAGACTTGGGCCTTATTATGAACAGTGGGATGAATTTAACAGTTGGTCCTATTCCATAATTGACAACATCAGAAATGTACCTCCAGCATATCTCCCTCCACCTCGTAATCTGGGTTCTCTTTCAACCAGGTGGGAGGGTCCCTGCGTCGAGGAGTACGCTCCAGTGGATCATTGAGTCCATCTGGGTCGGAAAACTAAAAAGACAGAAAGACAAAAAAAAAAAGTTATCAAACTAAATCCAAAGCAGAAACATACACAAGTGGACAAAATTGTTGGTACTCCATTCGAGAAAGAAAAACTCACCATCTTTTTTGTCCTAGTCAATTTGTTCTTCTACATAATTTTGTTGAACCACATTTCAAAAGCAATGTCTGATTTTCATTAGTTCATTTTCAGTACATTTTTATTTATTATTACTTTTGGCAGTGTCAAGTTATTTGTTTATAAATTAGCTGGTGGATTTTTCTTTCTTTAACAGAAGGGTACTAAAACTTTTGACCACTTCTGTATAAACCTGATACACGTACCTCTTGGTCTTTGCGTTTCTTGCGACTGCTGCTCTCTCCCCCAGATCCATTGGGCATCAGGGCTTGCTTAGAGAAGGTGAGCTTCAGACCCTCCTCCTGACAGGGTGACAGACAGAGACGTCTCCAATTGAGCCATGAACAACAGCTGCACCCCACAGTGTCCGATTTAGACTTAAAAAACTGAACAGGTCCTTCTCAAAAAACCTTTAGATTCATAAAGTCTTATTTACAAACAGCCTACACTGTATTTTCACCTTGAGGAGCTTGACAGTGAACTCTCCATCGTCTCCATCTGGCCCCGGGACACCAGGCATGCCGGTGGGTTTACGGATCACCCTTGTGTAGGTCATCTCGTCTCCCATCACCTCTGAGTTCGGGTTGAACTGAACCTCAGGCACATAACGCCGCCCAGAGTGCCACTGACCGGTTACCACCAGCGTACACAAGTTGTCCAGACGGTTGATCAACACGCGGTCCTGAAATAAACGTGGTAAATTATTCCTTTATTCTTGAATCAATTCTAGACAGACATTGAGTAAACTGTACAAGAATTACCTTGGGCCAATCAACTCTGAGAGGATCAGGGGGAGGAATGCCATCCTGAGATGGAGTCATGGAGAGTAAACTATTATCTTCATCCACATCACACAGCTTCATGCCAGCTAAAAAGATTAAAAAAAGAGGAAAAAAATCAGTTTTGTTGTATCTATTTTTGCAGCATTCAACATTATTCTCCATAATTACCAACTCACCTCCTTCCACCTCCTCCTCACTCTCTCCACTGTCATCACTGCTGCCTGATCGCTCAGAGGATGATGAGCCGGAATCTGAATCCGAATCTGAATCAGACCCTCCCTCTCCCTTCCTTCCCGTTTTTCCGTCTCTCCCCCTGCTCCTCTTTATACTCCAGTCCTGCCCCTGTTTGCCGTCATGGTGACTCAGGGTGGCGTTCTGCAGGTCAGTGCTGATCTCACCTCCGAGCAACCGTGTGTCCTCTTCAGCTCCCTCCTCTTTCACACCAGACATGCCCATCTCGGTCTTCATGTGGCTGAGGGGCATGATGGGTATTGGCTGGGGTGGTGGTGGAGGTGGAGGGGGTGGGGCCTGCTGGTTCTGGATGAACTCATCCCGAGCCTGGGCAAAAGTGAACTGTGGGTCTGAGAAGATGGAGAGCTCAGTGCGGCTGACGCCGTGCAGGGAAGCCCCCAGCATCAGCTGACGATCGTGGTCCGGTATAGTCCACCAAGCGGGCAGCTCGGAGGTGCGCGGCGCCAGAGGGAGACGCTCTTCCAAGGCGGGGTGGGGGAGGACTCGCTCACGAAGGCGACGCAGGAGGCTAATACGGTAAAGGGTACGGGAAGCACGTTCTTCGGTGATGGGGGCAACAGTCTGGGTTAGCTCTGCTGGATCTGAATGGGATGACAGAAGAGATATTTAAGTCGTGACTAAACTCATCACACTCAACTTTCATCAAACAGCCAGAAAAAGAAAACTGCTGATGAACTTATTTATAAAAACCTGGATGAATAAAACGTGTATAAATACTCGGGTGCTTAGTTATTATATATACTTTAAACTAAAGGCACAATACTGTAACCAATTAATTACATTGTGTTGGACTGAACATTGTAAGACCCAACAAAAGGTAAAGTTGATCTATTGTGTCCATTTTAACCGCATGTGTAGTAGCAGTTACCATCAATGCGGCCTGTGCGCAGGTGGCAAACTCTCCGGCACATGGCAACAAAGGAGCGGAAGTATCGGCTGAGGCTCTCATCAGTTTTTTTATCCAGACGAGCAAAGGTGCGGAAGCGGGTCCAGTCAAATTCAGGGTCTCCGCCCTCTGGAAGACCTGGCTCCCTTTTAATCTTTTCCACACCAAATGTCGATACCACACGGTAGAAGTCACATTCCTCCCTGCGTGTCCACCTGGGAGAAGACAGAAGGTGACCAATGTTTCATATTTGTAAGCAAAAAACAAAAAGACACATCATATCAGTAGTATCTTTACTTTCACTCCACTAACTGTTTAACCCTCCACTTACTGGAAACAGAAAAACAGTGTAACTATAGCGCACCTTTGTTGCCGCTCCTGCCGTGCAATCTCCTTCAGCTTGCTGGCCTGTTCGCACCGCCTGCGCCTGCGGTCACCCTTCGCCTCTGCTTCAATCTTCAGCTGCTCCTGCCTGTAGCTGCGTTGGTAAGCTGTGATCAGCCGCCGCATGCGAGCCGTTAGCGATGAGCTGGAGGGCCAACTGGACGCACTACTGTGGCTGGATATGCTCTCTGTGACCACTGGGCCCACCTTGTCCTCCACAGAAATCTCCTCATCCACGTTCATGGAGTCAGGCTACGGGACAGGGTGAAATAGAGGCTCGTATAAATAAATATCACCACTGCTTTGTCCCAACATATTCAACCACGGCTTTGCAAAAATCAAACCACTTCATTGTAATGGCTCAGATTTATACCTCTTCGAAAAGATCTTTTGCGTGTCTTGACACAGGCTTGAACTCTGGGTCCTCTGAGTATTTATCATAGTCAGCCCTATACAACACAAACAATAAAGACACATTAAGCAGGACACTGATGAGTCATGTGTTGAATGGTTCATGAAGGTAATTAAAAGACCATTACCATTTTATCTGAAGTTAACTTTGAAACAAAAAAAAACTGAGTATTACTCACTCGTCACCCAGCTCAGCGTCACCAGTGTGCTGCTCGGCATCAATGGCCTTGTCATCAGGCCGACCAGCTCTCTCCAGGAAGCAGAGGCAGGGATCAGCACGCATAGTGGTGTACATCTCATAACCTGGTAACAGAAAGTTAGACCTGAGGCAACGGGAGTAGCTTGACAGATGTTACAGTAATGATGAACGTGCCCGCTGGGCCTCACCCGACTCTCAACAATGTTATAGTTTACAGAGAAAGAACACCTACCATGTTTGAATACGCCAGCGAGCAGCGAGCGATCTGCTTCAGCATCCCACCATGCTGCAGGTACCTCCTGCTGCTCCATCTCAGGCATCCAGATATCAACATCCCTGGAAAAAAGAAGAAAAAAAAATAAAAAAAAAATTATCATCACAATATTGTGTTCCAGTGTGAACATCAGTGGTTTGTGTGTGAACATGTGGCTTAGTGTACAAAGGCAAGAATTAGATACCTGATGTCAGCCCCTTTCAGGACCGCTTCTGCATGCTCACCGATCACCTCCTGTTTCAGGTAATAGAGCATACGTACCCTCAGCAACACCCTGAGGAGAGAGAAAGGAGACTTTTAGTGTCTGAACATGGATGACAATGCTTTTGTGTGTACACACACCCACAGAGTTCATTGACGTCACTGACTTGTTGCACTGGTGCTTAAGGTGTTTTCGGTAGCTGTCGTCCAGAAGCAGGGTGTCAGGGTTGTACTTGCGGATCCACTCCACCTTCTGAACATCAAATGTGCTCTGGGCCTTTACTCTTTTACCTTTCCTGCCTCGTGGTACAGGAATAGACAGGCCTAAGCAGAGAAATGACACAGTTAATAAATATTTCATTTCAACCCACATAACAAACCACAAAATGTGAATAAAGAACTTTAGTAGCCTGAGAAAGTCGACATCTCATCTAAAACACAGTGAATCCGTGTGCAGCTCCTACCAGAGTGGTTGAGTAGTGTTTGGGGTTCGCGGCCATTTTCTGGCGGTGTGATAAGCTCCCAGATGAAACTCTTGATGTTCTCATCTCCACGGTAGTGCAGCAGACAAAAGACCAGGATGACACGGCAGATCGTCTCCACGTCACGTTCACTTAGACGACGCTTACACCTGGCATGAGATAAGATGTCCCTCCAGCGACCCCAACTTGAAAAAAAGAAAACAAGCAATTGGGTGAAAACAAGGGAAAAGACGAAAGATAATACTGACAAACTTCACCATTTATGTCTAACACAAAAAACTATTGGAAAAGTCTATATACCCATAGACAAGCAGGTGCTTCTCCACCCGGAAACAGTCAGTGCGACCGTAACCTCCTCCACTGTGGCGGTCAGAGCGTCGGGAAGAACGCGACTGCCTGGAATTGGCAGGTGGATACTCGTCGTCACTGTCCAGATCAGACAGGTCTCCACCTTCACCTCGTAAACTGGAGTACTGTCGGGTCTGCTTGCGGACTCTGGGAGTGTCGATCACAAGGGTGTTCTGTTGGGGGGTGAGAAGTCATTTTTAGTTAATTATTATAAAGTCATATATCACTGCCCGAAATGTGTATTCATTCAATACATAACTATATACAAGGTGTTTTACAAGCTGTGGCAGTCAAAGCCTCGGATGATATTCACAAGTACCACCTTGCATTTACCTTTCTATTGATGGTGTCCATGTCTATGTCAGCTTTCTTGGCCCACTTCTGCCAGAACTCGGGGTCATCGAGGGCGATGTCATTGCGGTTCTCAGAGGCCACAAAGCTGGCCTTGGAGAAGGTGGAGCCCTTGCCCTCGCTCTCGATGGTGATGGTGGTGGCTCTTCGCTGAAGGATCTGATCAATGTCCTCCTCACAGAAGCGACTGCCCTCATCATTCTCATCCATGATGGCAGCGTAGGCTCCCTTCCTCAGCAGGTCCTCAATCTCCTTCTTGGAGAACTGCTGGATCTGTTAAAGACGCAGAAAGCCCTTTAGCAACCTAATTTATCTCATTCATTTATCAAGCTGTAATACAACTCACCCACCGTTGATTAGCCTAAACTACCAGGTCATTTTTTGAAGGTTCTTACCCCATTGACGTTGCTGTCTTTGTTGCCACTCATGCTCTGCAGGACAGCACGGTCCAGGCCCAGCTTTAGACTTGCTTTATCCAGCATCTCTCTCTCATAGGAGTTCCTAGTGATCAGACGATAGACCTTGACCGCCTTAGACTGGCCAATACGATGACATCGTGCTTGAGCCTGATAGATGGGAAAGAAGAGTCATAAGAGTGTGACGTTACAGCGGCTGACATAAAAGGATGAAAATGGCTACACGTAAATGTAAACATAGCCCAATTGGGCTGACTTATATTGGCAGAATCTGTACCTGCAGGTCATTTTGAGGGTTCCAGTCAGAGTCAAATATAACACAGGTGTCAGCAGCAGTGAGGTTGATACCCAGACCGCCAGCACGGGTACACAGCAGGAAGACAAAGCGGTCTGAATCAGGTTTGCTGAAACGATCAATGGCAGCCTGTCGCAAGTTCCCACGCACTCTGCCATCAATTCGCTCATAAAGGTATCTGTGAAAAATAGATTAACATACCTGACATTAACTGATCTCATAAATCTTCAAAATACATTGAACAGTTATTGCCATATTTAAAAAAAAAAACAACAACAACACCACATTGTGGCACTTTTACCTCTTGTTGATGAGGTAGTCCTCCAGAATGTCTAGACAGCGCACCATCTGGGAGAAGATGAGCACTTTGTGGCCACCAGCTTTGAGGCGAGGCAGCAGCTTGTCCAGTAGCACCAGCTTGCCGGCCGACCGTATCAGGGCCTGCAAATGAAAGTCGGGAGCAAGGGGGTCGTACACTGCCCGCAACTCTGCCACGATCTTCTCTTCGGCGCCTGGACAAAAGCCGGACAAAGATAATATAGATTCATTACACAATCCCATTATGCTGATTTATGACACGATACGTGATGTGAGAATGTGTGTCAAATGAGTCATGTGAGCTTTCAGTCTCCAAAACGAGCTGGGCCAACAAATAAAACCAATAAAAACAAACGTGTCCATGACATTTAAAATAATCCTGACTAATCCACTGTAAAAAGTCTGGATTAGGCTTTCTTCCTGTGATTCATCCCTTTGAAATGACACTGACCTCAATTTTCCCACACAGTGTTACCCACTCCACAGTAAGTGACATTTAAAAAGGTCTTTGGCTTTTAAATTTACTACGCAGTACAATTAATGGCAGAAAAATGGAAACTTAAAACATCTGATTTGATTGGCCCTTGGCTTTCAGTCAGCTTCATGAGGTGGTCACCTGGAATGGTTTTCACTGAACAGGTGAGCCTTCACAAGGGCTCATTTGTGTAACTTCTGGCTTCTTAATGTGTTTGAGACTAATCAAAAGGTGGCTACTCTGAAAAATCTTAAATATAAAACATATTCTGGTTTGTTTAAAACTTGTTTCTTTACTATATAATTCCATATGTTTTCCTTTCTAGTTTTGATGTCTCCAGTATTAATCTACTATAGAAATAAAGAAGAAAACATCGAATGAGGTGCGGACAAACTTTTGACTGGTAATGTATATTATGCAATGAACTATGATGCTAATTTCTCAGCAGTGATGAAACCTGCAGCAAGTGCAGCTCAGACCGTTTATCATGTGAGGAAACTCTAATATGAACTCACCCTGACAAATAGCCGCAAATAATTACATACATCGATCAGTAGCACTATATGTGGTTTTGTTTTTTAACTGAGTGCAATGTTAATAACACTTGGAGTTGTCCTTCAAATATAACATACATACTGCTGACAACGTTAAAACACAGAAAACAGCAAATGCATTTAAAGTCATCAATACTGCTTGTAAGAGTGAGTTGGTGCTGTGATGCAATACCATTGATGAGGTAGGGGTGGTTGCAGCACTTTCGCAGCTCCATCATAGTGTTGAGCAGGTTGGGGACATTGCTGTTACTGTTTGCCCCTAAACTGAGGAAACTGAAGTTCCTCTCGAGGATGGCCCGGTAGTACTTCTTTTGAATATCCGTCAACTCAACCTGAGAGAAAGCACAGTCAGACAATCAAATTATTGCCTTGACTGATGTCATTCAGATCTCATGTTCATTGAGTTACATCAAATGTGCTGTATTTACTAACCTCAATGATGGTTTCCTGTTTGGGTGCCAGGTTCTTTTCAACATCTTCTTTGAGCCTTCGTAACATCATGGGTTTCAAGATGGCCTGCAGCTTCTGAACCTGTGAACCCAGAACAAAACAGATTTGCTCAGTAATAGCTACCAGTAATATATATATGATACAGAAGAGAACACTGATAAATGTGTGCGAAATGTGAGTATACCAGTGCCAACATGAGAGTATATTTCATACCTGTTCCTCTGTTTTGAGGTCTCCAAAGTCTCTGAGGAATTCAGTCTCAGATGGGAACTGAGCAGGCTCCAGAAAGTGAAGCAGGCTGAAGAGTTCCTCCACAGTGTTTTGGAGAGGAGTGCCGGTCAACAACACCTTGTGTTCCTGTGAGAGGCCACAGAATACAAATGTAACATATGCAGGGATGATCACTGAAAATTCATTCAAAATTATTGTCAATATTAAACTCTTTCTGGTTTGTGCGTGTAACATTTCACCAAAAGACTCTTTGCAGAGATCCTGTTGTTCTTTACAGGTTTTGTGCAGTTTAGACTGTGGTTCACTCACCACATCCAGCATCTTCAAGCTGTCCAACAGCTTGCAGTTGCGATTTTTGAGGCGGTGAGCCTCATCAATGATCACACAACGCCAGGAGATCTCCCTCAGCTCAGGGCAGTCAGATAACACCATCTCAAAGGTTGTGATGAGAGCATCAAACTTGTACGCACCAGGGATTAGGTGCTCCTGTGGACAAAATGGCAATTTATATGGCAATTAGAGACATTTAACATTAGCAAAGTTAATCAACAAAAGTCTTAATCAATAACTCCACCTTGTCATCCTTGCAGTACATCTCATACTGCTGGATCATCTGTCGACTGGCCAGGCTGCCATGGTAGACGATAGCATTCATGTGGGTCCATGTGGTGAACTCCCTCTCCCAGTTGGTGATGGTGGAGAGGGGAGCAATAACCAGGAAAGGGCCTTGAATGCCAGCAGCATAGATTTCCGAGAGCAGTGCGATGGACTGGATGGTTTTCCCCAGACCCATTTCATCTGCCAGGATACAGTTCTGCCTGAGGAACAAGAAACAGACAGTAATTAGCAAAGAAGCAAAAAAAAATACAAGTGCACTTCATGGTGTCCCTTCATGTTGTGCTCTGTTATGAAGCAAATTCTAAAGTCACAACTGATACTTCTTTCCACACCATACACAGTCAATCCAATATGACTATGGCTTCAAAATGCACTTTGCTACAGATGCCCATGGAGAGTGGTATGTGCATGTGTGTGATAAATACCTGTTGTACCAGTTGAAAAGCAGCCAGTTGACTCCTTCAAGCTGATACTCTCTGAGTGTGTTCCCATTCGTGTACTCTCTGGACTCCTCCAACTTCTTCCACGAACTGGCAGGTGGCCTTGTCTGAGGGGAAAAGAGGAATAACAAGGTCAGAAGAGAAGCCATGATGAAACAAAGATGCATGACATACTGCTGTTGGACATTTTACACACAAAACAGTCATGGAAAACACAAAGGAATCTAATTGAAGGCTGTGGTCCACAATGGGTCTCTAAGACCTGAGTCCTTTACTTAGTCTAGAAAACCAATACCCTAGACATCAACACAAAGCAGGTACTGATGCCCCGTGTTTTCTACTTGAGGTAAATGTAAAATACTTGGCCTTTTCTCAATTTTTTTTAAAGGGAAAATTTAAAATACACACAATAAGAAAATGAGTTAAAGCTTCCTCCACATGACTGCTCACCGTTCTCTTCAAACGAGGTTGTCGGTTTTGGATTTTATTGAACTCCTCAACCTTGCCCTCGTCCACGTCTTCCTTAAGCTCCCAAGTGGCGTCTTCATAAGGCAGTGAGCACCACTTCACCAAGTAGTAGATAAC
>JAOXYL010000071.1:18843889-18857972 GCA_028564955.1 Terapon puta
CAAGTCCTGTAAGCCAGGTACAGGTCACATCTGTCAGGACAAATCTCAAGTAAAGTTCCAAACCCTTTGGGCCAAAGAAAAGTCAAGTTGCACATTTAAAGTGTTTTAAAGAAAGTCAAGTCTTAGGTCAAGTCTATTAAGGCAAGACCAAGTCACATCTCAAATTAAAACAAACAAATTTCAAGTATTTGATGGAAAAGCCAAGTGAAGTGAGGCCATGTCTTTCAAGACAAGTCTCAAGTCAAGTCCTTTAGCGCACGTCCAAGTCAAATCATAATCTTTACAGTCTTGATAATTGAAGTACAAGTTAGGAGACGATCTTTTCGGGATCTGAATCCATTAAAGCTGTTGCTCCATTGACCTCTTCCCTCTCATCCTCTCAGGTATTACCGTTTCAATGAAGACTCACATTCTGTTGACGATGGTTATCCAAAATCTATTAGTGTTTGGCAAGGAGTGCCTGACAACATCAAGGCCGCCTTCATGAGCAAAGATCAAGGTAAAGATTGCGTGTATGAAAGTACCTAGATTATTTTCTCACAATTTAGTCTGAATACTTGTAGAAGTTGAGTTTTGTACCAGTTCAGGTTTGTTTCTCACATATCTTTATCTCACCCCTCAGCATACACCTACTTCTACAAAGCCAACAAGTACTGGAAGTTCAACAACCAGATGATGCGCGTGGAGCCAGGATACCCAAAATCAGCTCTTCGTGACTGGATGGGTTGCCCCAACGAAGACCCCAAGACGGATGGAGGAAGAGGCGGAGGTGGGCACGACAAGGACAAGGGGAGGGAGAAGGACAAGGAACGAGAGGATAAGGACAGAACTAAAGAAAAAGAGAAGGAAAGAGAGAGGGAGAAGGAGACAGATAAGGGGAGGGAAGAAGATACAGAGGTGATCATTATAGAAGTAGACAAGGAGGAAGGGGTAGGAGGCGGCAGTGGGGCAGCAGCAGTTGTGGTGCCGCTGTTCCTGTTAGTGTGTGTGATTGCAACGCTGGCAGCCTTGGTGTTTTTCCGTCGCTACGGTACCCCACGCCGACTCCTCTACTGCCAACGATCTTTATTGGACAAGGTGTAGATGGAGGAGGAGGGGAGGGAGAGAGGAGAGAAAGACGGGGAAGTGAAGAGAAAAAAGGTGGAAGGAAATGTTGAACAGAGATAGAAAGCAGGAGAGAAAGAGATAAAACTGGAGAAAGAGCAAAAGGAAAAGCACCAGACTTGCATTTTTAAATGTTCTTACCACTGCCAGATTCCTTTTGCTCTATCTCTCAACCACTCCATCCTTCCATTTTTTTCTCATTTTTTTTCTCCATTCTGTCTCTGCCTCTAACCTCGTGGTTACTGACGCCAGCTCATTGCTGTTTGTTTTAGCCTTTTTCAATGTCGTATTTTTAGTTTTTGTCAGTGGTCAGTGTTTGCATCCTTGTGAATTTCCGCTTTGAACCCGCATCTTCATGACGCCCATGCCAGCATGTTCCTTTGAGTAAGCAAAGAGCGTGTTTGATCGCTCGTCCCTCCCCCTTCGTTAACTTGCACACACTCAAATTAGCACACATGTTTGGAAACCACAATGTCATAGTCATTGTGTTCATTAATATTCCAGTAAAGTGTCAGAGCCAGTACAGACCATAAAAGGGAAACAAAACATTAGCTTGAGTTCTTATGAAGCATGAGATACACTCATATCAGAGTAAAGCAATAAATGCGACTGTCTTCTCCTTTTTATATCAATGTCTTTAGTGCTGATTATTATTATAAATGATGTTGTCATTATTATTATGACTATTACTATTATTGTTGTTGTTGTTCTCTGTGTAAAGAATGTTGTTTTTGTACATTGTCATTAAAAAGTCCTGCTGGACAGTGACATACAGTTTTGAAAGTGGCCTTAATTTTATATATGTGGGGACAGTGAATGGGGAAGGGGGTTATGTATTCTTGAAACTTGATTGTTTTTTTTACCTTGATTCTATCTCAAATGAAAATAAATTGAAGATCTGAAAATGACTCCTTTTTGTCATTGTACTTGTTTACAATTTTCAAATCATGGTGCTACATTACTAGTCAGGGGTTCTGAGCAGTTAAATAACAATGATAATGATACTAGTGATTATGATGATAATGATAATGATCTAGATTTCTCACTGAGACTGTGTGTGTGTGTGTGTGTTCTTGCTCACTTATACTCTTAAGCTTTTCTTACAAAATAAAGTGATTTCAAAAGGCTTTCTGTGCTTTGATTTTGACTTAGTAAATCATTCATGTAATTTCTCACTCCTTTTAATGCAGAAATATTTAGATTCACGCCTAACTGCTTTTAGATAATCCAGCTCTTACCTGGACACCTTCACCACTCATGTCAATCACTTTGCTCCTCCATCATCGCTCCTCTGTCTGGTCTCCTCCAGTCTTCCTGGACCTCCAGGTTTCTTGCTCCCCGACTGCACCACTCTGCATTACTGGGGCTCGGAAACTGGCAGGCCAGAAACTGGGTCGGAAAACACGGACTGGATCCAAAGCTTAAGTAGAAACAGGGATGAAGAGGATTGTGTGAAGCTGTTGCTGCACAGCAGGAAAACATATCTCAGCTATACGGTTAAGAGAGAGAGAGAGAGAGAGAGAGAGAGAGAGAGAGAGAGAGAGAGTGTGTGTGTGTGTTCCTGTGTTTCCATACTTCTGAGGACCAAAAATCCTTTACGAGAGTAAGAAATGTGGGAATTTAGGCAAAGTGTGGGGAATATTCTATTCTTCAGGTCCCCAGGTTTGGATGTGGGGTTTGATAAGCAGTTGGGAGGCTTCATTATTCTATTCTATGATGGGCTCAGTGAGGTCCTCACAAGCACAGCAATACAAACATGCTCTCATGCATGTTTTGCACATCTATAAATGCCTTTATTTGTGTATTATGCACTGTGTATGTGTGCACTCCCATCCACTATGAGCCAATAAAAACTCAAACACCAAACTTGGGCGTCTCCTCGCTCTTTAATGAGTCCACTAATGAACAGCTGCTATATAGCCATGTTAGACTTACAGCAAAGATGACTGACTACAAGAGAAAGAGAGTGGGTGGGGGTCAGTGCCTCTATGATATGTTATGATTATGGCAATAAGGCTTTATGCAATTAAAGTGATGAGGTATTTTCCTATTGTGCCGAAAAGATTTAGGGCGCCCATTTGTCTCCACTTTGCTGCAGTGTTTTGAAGAGCTGAGGCAGGGGAGAGAAGTCACGAGGCTTTTTGGGGGGGATGGGGGAGGAGTGAGGAGCGTTAAGTCACATTTGGAGGCCAGAGATGGAGCAGAATTCCATGAGCAACATCTGGAATTCCAACTGCATCATGTAGGCCAGACACACAGCGGGACACAGCAATGAGCGGTGGGGGATGGGAGCTGGTATGGATCTGTTTAATTGGCTTTTTTTTTACTGTATCATGGTCACAATGAAGGATATGTGAGATCAAGGGTTTGTGGAGTTTTCTTTGTGCTCAGCAGGTTTCAGTATGTCTTTATTTGTGCATGAGGTTTCCTTTGCTCAAAGTATCTCTGTGACCTGCACACAAGTCAGGCATTTAGCTCTGGGTCACCGTTTGTCGTTTTCTGTCTTCCCCAGCTGATTCTGCAGTGAAGAAAAGAATCGCCTCAGCATAATTCTTCCCCACAGTCCTCTCCTTTCTCCTCTCTCTGTGTAACTGGAGAGCTTTTCTTCACTGTCTGCGAAATGACTCACTCCTTTTTCACAAAGCCCAACAAAAGACCGCACCACAATGCCCCAGCCTCTTCCAGCCATCCCCACTCCTCTGGCTCTTACATTTCACCCAGATAAATGAAAAGGTCATTTCTAGTCCTGGTTCCACTGCTGCTGTACTTTTTCCACACAATAAAACAAAACATAAACTCCTCCATGCCAAGTGTCTCACATCCAGTAATATCAGTACCTCATCTCTCTGTCTACGTCAAACTTGACTCGACAAACATCATTAACAAACTTCTTTTATGTTTCTGTCTTACTGTGTGCTGGACACTTCCTGTGACTGTTTCAGCTGGCATGAGTGCAGCCTGCAGGCTGATGAATGGAAACTTCCAAACAGGGGAAGTCCTGCTCTCAGCCATTGTGCCTCATAATAGCCTGCCTGAACATCATTCTGTAATTGCAAGACCAACCTCAGACAGAAGACTTTCCCATTAAATGACGATGAATGTTTAACAGGGAATAGTGAGTGTTGCACTCTGCCTGGTAACACGGATGTGGGCTGATAGAAAGAGGCATTTTTTAAGGGAACTGGTGAGTGGCTATATAGGTTACACATGGTTTTCATTTGCATCAGTTAAAGCTCTGCCACATCCTGCACCAAGCACTAATACAACAAACAGGAACAGGGGTCTTTCTCCGGAGTTGCTGTCTCTTAGTTTTACATAAAACCAAACCCACATGAACAGATAGGGCGCAAAAGAGCCTGGTTTCTCTGCGGTGTTCAATTCTCCAACCAAAGAGCGGAGGTGAGGTGCTTGCCTTTTGTTTGCTTGTGACGAAAACGATTCCAGAAGAAAAAGGAGGAACTGCCACGAAATTTGCTTTGCATGTTCAATCTCATCTGTGAGGAAAATAAAATGTAGTGACCTTCTGGTCATTCTGTGAGTGCCGCCACCAGGCTTTCAGCTCACAAACAAGAATGTCTGCGGACATGTCATGCCTTGAAGGGGAGATCCAGCAATTTAGCATTCACCCTGTCAATCTTAGACACCCCGATTGTAACAATCTTCATTTTTAGGCTTGCGTCATCATCTTCATCAGTATGTGCACAGTTAATAACATTCTTGTCAGCCTCAGCTTTGTGTTTGATGCTGATAATCAAACATTAACATGCTACACTAAGATAGTGAACGTGAAGAACATTATACCTGCTAAATACCAGCATGTTAGCTTTATCAGTTATGTTACGTTTATGTTAGCATGCTGATGTTAGCATTAGCTCAAAGTTTCTGTGTGCAGCCTCACAGAGCACGGCTGCAGACGTGTATGTATTCATGAATGTATTCATACATTCATGCCTGGTCTCAGGAGAATGGGCTTGAAATAAAGCATTTAAAAATAGTACTTAAAAACTTAAAACCCAGAGGCCTTACCAAATAAATGTAAAAGTAATTTGATAGTGTTTTGACATATTTTACCAATATTTATCCAATTACTTTTGCAGGGCTATGAAAAGTCGCTCTCATACAAAAAGTATTTTCGACCGAATGTAATACAGCCCACTGTGATATGCTGACTGTGAGGCACAAAACAACAAACTGGACAGATTTGAGACCCTTTTTTCACAACAGATATTCTAGCGTGTCATAGCCCAGATGTACCCAATAACACTGGCTCCGCTCCATTTCAGCCCCCAGTAGGTCATGACAGTGAGCCGGCATGCTTAAACAACAGAGCCTTGAAATGGGCCACAGCCAATGGTTATTAATTACACCTGTGTGTTCCCTGAAAGGACACCTCGAAATGAATGCTGTGAAAAAGTTTATTTCTCCCGCTCTCTCTCTCTCTTACACACACACACAGGGTTTATTTGTGGTGTACACTGCCAGTGAAAGAGAGGGATCAATACTGAATACTCTTTTTTCCGTCCTGTCTGCATCTTATTATTCCATTTAGCTACACACGGAGCTATGCATGGAAAATTTCCCTATTAGTTAAATATTGCTTTTTTTTGCGCGCCCAGATGTCTCAATCTCAGTTTTCTCTGTTTCTTCGTGTACTTCACCAACTGTTTAGTTTATGATTGCTGTTTTTTTAAGCCACTTTTAGCATTCTTGCTGGTGTCTGCCCCCTCAGTGCTGAATGTGCCTAAAGCTCAGTTTAAAGCTACGTGCCTGCTTTTGTTACACTGGACACAATGTCTGCACTTTGAATTGGGTGTGGTGCGGTGGGAGCAGGCTCTTTTTAAATGTGGTAAGGTATTGTGTGGGTGAAAAAAACACAGGTGCAAGGAAGTTGAACAATAAACATTTCAACTTCTTTAAGTTGCTTTTTTTCCCCGCCGCCAAACTCCTGTCTCATATGGCGTGGTTTCACAAGCCCCTGCAGAAAAAACACCTCCATCACAGGAGATGCTGATTCAGGTTCTCCAAGCCCAGCTACCCTCGCCCTGACCCAGCCATATCCGCAAGGAAACCCCCCTGCTTTGCTCAGGGCCTAGTCAGGATAGTGGGTACATTTCAATCTGACATTTAAACATGTATATATACAGACATTGTGGGAACTCATGAGACCCCCGAAAGCCCTTATTGTCCCACCTCCCACCTCCTGCAGTCTGTTAATCAAGTATCACACAACCTCATGCTCGGTTTTTCTTTCTCTCACCGCCTCCTCCATCGCAACAGGGCACATCTGGTTTCCATAAGCACATACATGTCATCACAAAGAAAGGGAGGGGGGGGGGGGACACGAGGGGAGGACTGAATGAGGAGGGGGAAGGGCGTGTATATATCAAGGGAAGTTTGAACTTCAAGGAGTGGTTTAGACAGACTGTCAAGATATCGCTGCCTTTCATCATCTCTCCGATCTCCCCTCACATATGTTATCATGACACGGGACAGCTTCCCCTCGATCACACACTAGAAGGAAATCTATAGGGGTGAGAGCGTGCACGTGTGGGGGTGAGCAGCAGCGAGGGGGACCGCGGGTAAATGGGAAGCAGGCAGAGAAAGCAAACGTCCAGCTCAGAGGAAAGTCACCGAGACGTGCGGAGATCAGAAAGGCCACATCAGAGGTTCCCTTTGAAAGTGGAGCTTAGTGGGCCTCTGCGCTGAGTTCCTAACAGTGCTGGACACAAAGCCTTATGTGGTTGCACTAAGCAGGGGAGGGCTGCGAGGAGGGGAGGAGAAGTGGAGGCGGGGTGGACTGCTTACGGAGCAAAAACATATTGTTTTTACTGCCCACTCATCAGCGCTACACTGGGCCTGGCTCAGCTGACTGGCTGGTCATAGAGTCCTCTACCTCTGCCCCGAGCTCGACACAAGACACAGGTGGTCGGCTGTGGTCCCCCAGCTGTCACTAGTGGTTCTGTAAAAGACCCACAACTGTAGAAACATTGTTTTGACTCATCCCTTCATGTGTGGACACAGTGCCGCCCATCTGCTCCACTTTAGATTCGCCCTGGGAAGGATTTTGGCACTCCACAGAGCTGGGCAGGTCCGGGACTGCCCTCCTGGTCACGAGCTGAACTGGAAGAACTCTGCTCATCCCGGGTTAAAGCGGCAGCTTCTGTGTGATTTGGGTGTGACGGCTACTGGGACCGAGTCGAACTTAGTCTGTTGCAGTCAGAGTTAGCTGGTGCTGACGGTCACCAGATAATATCATTGTGCATGACATTTAGAGATTTTAAATTTTTCAAATATGTTGGTGACCGCTGAAGTCACTCAGTGTCACCTGAGGAAGACATGCCAGTAAATAAAAGATATAGAATGGTGGGCAAAAGGTTGATGGTATGAGGATGCAGTGGACATCTGAAATGGAAAAACTGGAATACATTTTCTCCTTTTTTGGCCTTTTACAATGAGACTACATATAAACTGTGCAAACTGCTGCCTGCTGTCCATGTATGCACACAATAGTTGGCGTTGTTAGAGTTGCAGGGTCTTTCACCATGACAACCCCAGTCGTTTAATTGTCTACTGTGTATACTGTGTCATCAGGTTTATGCTCCTTTCTGACTGTCAAACACTAAATAAAAACTCTCCACTGGTGCGTGGTTTGTATGTGTGTCCAGCTTTCAGAACTTCCAGCTAGTCTTCCAAGGGAAGCCAGGGAAATTGGTAACCTTTACTCTGTTGCAGACACCAAAGTACACACCACAAACACGACTGTAAAAACACTGATAATTTATCTCAACAGTGAGTGGATCTGGTGGCTGCTTTAAGGGGACACTTGCCCTCTTAGAGTTATTAAAGTTATTCTGAGCGATCACCTTTATCCTATGATGAAACATTTCTTTCCTGATGAGGCTGGTCTGTTTCAGGATGAATATGCCCCACCCAGAGGTCACTGAATGGTTTGATGAGGAAGAAACTGATTTGAATCGTGTGGCCTTCACAGTCACATCCTAACACAACTGAACACCACCACCACCATCAAAATGAAGGAATGCCTTTTTTAAAAAGTGTTCATCCCAACAGTAGACTTGGATTTTAACTTGCTACCTCTCTTTAAGTATATGTTTTCAGTTTGTTTTGGGACATTTATGTGGCCAGAAAACACACAATCAATGCAGGTTTAAGACAAACCTTAAAAAAAAAAAAATCACATGTAAAAATCAAATGGATTCAATGAACACACAAGGTACATTTATGCTCTCCATCAGTGGGCCTTTCTCCTGTTTAGACAAACCATGAACGTTACTGTTAACGCTTTTGGCCTTTACTTCAGCCATTTACAAGTGATGTTACAATCTAATACACATTGCCATTCCTTTTGCCGAGCAAATTCATTCTTTGAAGAGGACAGTTTTTCTATTGAAATTTTAACCCCCCCCCCCAAAAAGACATGACGGTGTCTTTCATCCAACATTTACAAGGTGACTGACATTTTGACCTAAAATCTGAATGGTTATTTTCTTCGCCTCTATATTGCAGACCTACTGACAGTGTGATTAACTTGCATTCCCTTTTTATCCTAGTCCTGTCTTTTGTTTTAATACACTATATCCCCAAACTTAGTAGGAACAACATCGTCCAACTTTCCGTTTGACCAACACATCATCACTCTGTCCTAAAGTTCAACTTATCTTCGAAACCTCGAACGGCCCGGACAAACCAACACACACACACATACCTTTCTCCTTACAAAAGTATCCTCTGCATGCTAGATAAACATTCATTAGAGATTAAGAAGGCAATTCATTCCTCAGCATTCATTCCAACGAGGCTCCCTCACTTAGAAATGTGCTCGGGGGCTGCCAGAGAGATGGCAGGGTGAAGGATTCACTGGTCCTCGCAGAGGCCAGACACACAGAGTTGCATCAGGGCAGAAAAATGTTATGCTCAGCGACCATAGGGCTGTAATTACATAGGAGCACTGCTGAGCTCTGCAGGATGAACGTCAAGACTGGGTAGAACGAGGGAAGAGAAGAGGGAAGAGGGCAAATACATGATTCACATCAGACTGAGGGGAAGGGAAGGGTGGGTAACAGACATAGATAGGTACAGGGGGTAAACCACAAGATCAGGATGAACGTTAAATGAGACAAATTCCATTGATCTTCACCTTGACAAAGCATTGAGGGAAAAGCGAAATTCCCTGATGCAGAGCTCATAAACGTTGTACATTTGAACATAAGTGTACACTTCGAAAGCACTTTTTATATTCTGAGTTTTAACTTGACTTCTTAAAATCATTCCAGTGGTGTCGAATGACCATGGCTGCCACTATGTGGTGTGACTGACCCCTTGTGGATTCTAAGAGTATCCACATATCAAAAATCTAAACGTGTATTAAGCTTCAACTAAACTATTCTTATCAGGTGAGAAGTTGCATTTTGGATCCATCAGTCTCAGGAGTGACGAAGAAACAACAGTATAGACCCTATAGCAGGAAGAACAGGGAAAGAAAAGCCACAAAAAAACTCAAATTTCAATTTTTATTATTTGTACATTCACCACTGATAGGCGTACTCAAAGAAGAAATTAAAAAACAAAAACAAACCTTGGTACTAAAATGATAAAATAATGATTAAAAAACAATATTAAAACCATTGGTGAGAAAACTCATAATGCAACCTCCCCTCTTGGGCCTGTATTGACTCTACAGGGTAAGAGAACCGGAGGAGGAGGAAAGGAGGGAGGAAGAATAGAATCAATGATAGAGACATAAAATCATAACTTGTGTCGGGTGTGACAGACATAGATTCTCTCCCCCCCAGAGAATCGTCTCATCTCTTAACTAAATAGAGGGAGAGAGGAACACTGCATTGCCTTTGTAGTTATTCCACACCTGTCCAAAAATACACCAGAGCTGCCTCATTTAAAGACTTATTTTGAATAATCTTATATGTCTGTACAAAATGCCAAACACACCTATTCCAATATTTTCAGATTTATGCAAGCCTCTGCACAGAGGGCCCAGTTTTCTCTTTAGGCAGAACTGGCAAGGAGAGCCTTGGACTACATGCAGCAACAAAGGGATTCCTCATCCAAATTGCAGAGCCGTTAAAACACTGAGGCGACGACAGCTGATTGCAAATCATAATTGGCACCTACACTTTGGGGCAAATGGGGAACATTGGAGGAAAATTATTAAAATTACCCAGCGTGCCATACTGCTACGCTGTCAAGACAAAAACCAAAGAAAAAGAGAGGCAAACGTATAAAGAATATATCAAACCTTGACAGGAGCGAGACGTATAGCACTCTGGGAAACAACACTGCAAAAAATCATGGTCCCCTTTAAGCATGTCTGCGTGTAGGTGTGTAGATGTGCTTTAAAAAATGTGACAATTTGAGAGATGGTGACGACATCAGTTGGTCCTCTGTTGGGTCTTAGTTGTAACAAAGTACATGTAGTGAAAGGCAAATGGAAGAGGGTAGTCTCTAGGACAGTTCCATTGGTTGATTGGCCATTAGCGCCGCCTTTCTCGCGGGTCACTGCGGCTACGTGAGCGTCGGCTCCCGCCTGCTCCGCTGCCCCCGGGCCTACGGTAGCCATCCCTGCGTTTGTCATTCTCCCTCTCTCTCTCCCTTTCCCTCTCCCTCTCCCTGTCTCTGTCTCTGTCTCTACCTCGGTCTCTGTCTCTATCCCTCTCTCTGTCTCTGTCCTTGTCCTTCTCACCCTCACTCCGCTCTGCTGCTGTGCCGCCTCCGGCTTTCATCCTCTCCTTGCGCTCCTCTTCCCTTTTTTTCTCCTCCTCCTCTTCTTCTTGCTCCTTCCTCCGTTTCTCGCGCTCCTTCATCCGCTCTGCTCTGGCAGCTTCCCGCTGAACAAACTAAAATGAAGAGAATTTAAGACAAGTAAGGACTTGAATTAAATATCTAGGCCATGAAACTTAAAAGTTATACATTCAAGAGCAATGAGCAAAGACTAAAATGTGGGTTGGGTCTCACCTGTTCCTCTGTAAGTGGAAGCCAATATATGCAAGGAGCAGCTTTAGTTTTGCGGAACAGATCATCAAGCAGCTTTGCAGGGGGATCCTCAGCCGTTTTCTCTGCAAAAAAACATACATAATATTATGACTCCAGTGATTACTATTACTAATGGTATTTATCATTGATTATTATATCTCAATTTAGAATTTGGTTTACAGAAGGTCTGTCACACATTTTTCTAAAAAAAAAAAAAAAAAGGTGGTGTCTTCCATCTGCAATTTCATGCTGGACCACTTATTCAGTTCTTATCACACACTTGACAAACTTCTTACATTTCTTTCGATTTAATTGGAAAAAAGAATGAACTGAAGGAATCAATTATTAAACATGAAAATATCCATGTTTCTCCATGTGAGAATAACTGCAGGTGGATTTTCTGTCGACTGACTTGTCCATTGATTTTTTTTTCCCATTCTACAGAGTATAAACAAAAGTGCATTTAACTAAGTGTTAACACTAACTAGTTGTTTTATTTAAATATTAAACATGTACTGATCTCTTACCCTTCTTCTCAGTCTTCTTTTCCTTGCTTTTTCCTCTCTCCTTGCGTCGTCTCTCTCTTGAACGCGACCTCCGCGGGCCTCCTTCCTTCTCTTCTCCGGGTTTCCCAAACTCTCTGACTTTGTCGCGATCCCATTCCCGCTCCGCTCGGGCCCTTTCCCGGCGCTCCATCTCACGCTCCCGCTCAGCCCACTGGTCTCGCTCTGGGAGGAGAGAAGGCAGGCCCGATGTTCGGCCACGGCCGGCCCCCTGCCCCTGTTCCTCTGCTCCAGGTCTGTCGCTTGCACCCAAGCCTTTGTGGAAATCCAGCTACAAAGCAGAGATAAGCTCAGGCTACAGATGGCTAAGCACTGTGGGCGTAAAGAGAAAAACAGACTGATAACAATAAGGACTTACCTCATCCTGCTGGCAGAAGTCTACGCTAAGGACTTTTGGGTTGCTCTGAGGCCATTTCACTCCATGAAGAGCTGCCCGTGTAGCAACAGCCTCCTCTGAGCTACAGTACTGAACACAGAAAGAAAAAGATAGCTATGTAAAACACATAAAAACCTTCAAAAAGCAAAAGTAATGTTCAGAACTACAATCCTCTAGCAGAGAAAACCCATAATAACTCACAGTGACGTAGCAGTGAGACTTGATTTTGTCAATCCAGAAGCCCTCCTCCACCAGTGTGCCAGTTCTGCCGAGCAGTTCCTTGAGCTGCCCCAAAGTGAATGGCCTCACCTAAACAAAATATTAACATGCACTGATAAAAATATCTCTTACACATGTAACAATGAGGTAAACTACCGCATATACAAAAATCAAGAAACACAATGTATATTCAGATATGTATACTGCATATTGTCCATCATCTGAGTAAGGCTGTTTCACTTGTTCTACATTCCAACAGGTGATCCAGGATAAATCTAAAAATCAATCCTGAACCGCACCATTATTGAAATGCACTTCACGGATAACCTTGACATAATTTTAGATTTCTTTAGAGATCAACAACACTCCCCAACTGATAAAGCCTGTATAGCCAAAGTCTGACAAACATAGTATAGCATACAGCAATCAGTAAACACCATTTTCAATACATTTTAACAATGAAGCTGAGCTTGTAGTGGAAATTAGGGCAGTATTCTCTCACCAGGTTGCTGATGTGAACAATGCTAGAGACTTTGCCACGAGGTGGCGAGGGTTGCCGGGCTGTGCGAACAGGGTCATCGATTGTGATGGAAACACCAGTTTTCTGCTGGCTGATGGAGCGACGAATGAGGGTGTCGCTGGGGGTCACTAGGATATAAAAAAAAGGGAAAAGAAAGGTAAACATAGTATTTACTTATTTACTCACTCAGGTCCATGATTTTGTGATCAAATTTCAGGAACTGATTTAGATTGTTTAATGCTTTAAAAAGCATCTTGTGATGGGTCCATTACCAGTGTTGATTTCTACATCATGGCTGGTGTGTGATGGAGACTGGGTTTCCATGGCTCCAGAAAATGAGGTGTCCATCTTCTCTTCATGCTCCCTTGTCCTCTCTCTGTCTCGCCGTGGATCGTCTTCCTCCAAATCCTCATGTCTGCTCCTCTTTGCCTCTTTCTGTCCATTCTCCTGGCTCTCCGAGTGCACCACCTGTAGTTGAAAGAAGGCATCAGCACATGCAGTTCGTTGATTCATGTAACCTCTGACTTATATGAGGAAGAGCCGTAGATCAACCTGTGTGACGGTGCGTCGTATCTGAAGGTCTTGGTCAGAGCGCTCCCTCTCCTCATCCTCAGCCCCAGAAAGGACAGCTTCTTCCGGGTGCAGGTCCACTACTGCCTCCTGGCCGAGACACGGCCGGATGTCTGGGATCAGAGACTGAGGGCAAAGATAAAGCACAAATGAATAGGCCCTCTATATTCAGGACATGGGACATGCAATGGCTTAAGAGCCGTTGATGCATCCACAAGAGTATTACCAGCAACTGCAACATAAAACCAGTCTTGCAATGCTCCATGTACCTTGAGTGAATCTGTGGTGATGCTGATGGAAGGTTTCTTGGCAGTGACAGCTGTGCTGGAGCCCCACCTCCTCTTTCGTCCAGCCGCTGACCCAGACTCCTGCTCGGCCTCTGTATTGCCAGTGCCTGGGGAGGATTTACTGCCTGGCAAGACAAGAAAAATAAACTCAATTGAATCCCCAGGTAAATGACATATTGCATAGAGTATGAAATGTACACAGCCATCACAATTCCATGTACACAAGCACATGCCACATGAAATTTAGAAGATCATGAAATCTACTTAATTTTTAATTCATTCATGTAGAGATCCCAGACCTAATACTAACTAGTACAGTTAGTGTAATGTCTATATATAGGTGCACACACACACACAAATAATGTTAAGATTAATATAATATAATATAATATAATATAATATAATATAATATAATATAATATAATACAATACAATA
>JAOXYL010000071.1:18858072-18868727 GCA_028564955.1 Terapon puta
TAATGTTAAGATTAATATAATATAATATAATATAATATAATATAATATAATATAATATAATATAATACAATACAATATAATATAATATAATGAAAGCTAATGATCAGTTACACAAACTGGTAAAGAAGATAGAAAGTTGGGAGGATGTACTCACTGCCAAGAGAGATCTTACGAGCTGAGAAGGTCTTCGGTATCTGAAACACAAGAACATAAAAACAACCCAGGATACATGGGAGAAGTGAGAGGCAGACCACACGGGTGGAGACAAATGGTCAAGGACAGGTTGAAGGAAAGGTGGAACAATGAGCAGAGGGAACAAGTAGGGATTGAGAGTGAATGATAGAAACTGCTAAGCAAAGTCTTTTTCAAATTCAAGTCTATTGAATGGCACAAAGCTATGTTTTTTGAACTGTGCTGGTATTCAAGTGTATGCCATACATAAGTATTTCATCATTTATCCTACAGATTATCTGATATATCTTGCTTTTGAAGAGTAAATCTGGTAGTTGCAGTCTCTATCATACAAACAGGTATCTTGTGCAAATACTGCAGTTTAAATGTTGTGACTTTAAAACTTTGTGTCTTAAATAGACACATCAACTCCAATTAGTTTCAGAGTGAAAAATCAGCCTATTTTACAAAAAATATATTAAGAAGCATGTTGATTAAACTGCAGTAGCTACAAACATGTTGAACATTTTTAAATGCTGCTTCTCCCATCAAAGACTACAGTGACTATGACTGGAAACTACGCATTTTTCAAAATAACTGTATGAAATGTAACATTGAGTAAATGTCTACTTATTCCCTGGTACCACTGACACCAGAGCCTTACTGGTTTGGAAATGCCCCAATCACGACTGCATGTACTGTATCTAGGCAACAAGGGTCCAATCAAAGGTGGCTGAGATGTTTGGTTGAAAATCTGAAAGCTGGTTGGCTGGCAGGTTGGGTTCAATAGTTCGTTTGGGTAGGTGCTTTGAAATGTTTTTTAGCCATAGCAGTCTTCCTCCTTTTGGCATTAGTCCTTTTAAAACGTGGTTCTTACGACAGACAAACACGATGAGTCCAATGAGTTGGAGACCACGTGTTGCTTGTTGTCAACAGTCACTGTGCACAAGTTCGGTTGCGTTTGAGATGCACTGAGTTCATACCAAGAGTCAAAAAGTGGCAAAAATATGTCCAGGGCTGCAGAAAGAGACCCAATCAAATGATCCTTCTTCTTTTCAAATACAATGTGTCAAGCCCATTGATTTCAGACGGAAGCACTGGCCTCTTTTGAAAACTCATTTAGTATCCAATAATGGTATTCGTTGAAGAAATCTGGATCCCATTCCAAGAGATTAACAAAATCCCAAATGTCCATATATTACAGTTCTCTGACCACATGAAATGACGTGTCCATAATACTCCAAACTTGTATTTTCAAGTGGGTTACAAATGTCTCAGTCAAACAATCTGAAAATTACTCAGTTGATTAGAGGGTTTCACAGCAGTCTTGGCTTAATGTGAGCACACGTCCTTACACGTCTCTTGTTCATGTTGATTTTAAGGGCACAAGGCCAGATGTGGATCAAATCTAAGAGAGGTAGGCCACATTGGCTAGCCAACCCCTTCTTTGAATCTTCTGGTCCAAACAATATTTCTCGTATGCCATATCCATGAATATGAGGCAGCCTTTGTTGCCAGGTGTGTCCCTCTGCAGTGCAGCCTTGGGGGCTTATCTGTTGTCAACTCTGGATTCTTGGGGACAGTGGAACAGGTGCAGCAGTAGCAGTAGTAGTAGTAGAAGTAGTAGTAGTGGCAGAAGTAGTATGCAGGTACCAATAGGGGCAATGGAAGAGGCATGAGCACCTTTATAACAAAGCAATCATTTGGGGTTTAAACATCAGCCACAGTGAGAAAACACCCTTGCTGTTTCTGCCTACGACAGTGCCAACAAAAGGTTTTACAAACAGCCAAATTTAAAAATAGATTTTCTACACACATTCTACCACTTGCGAGAAGGGCTTGTTAAGTCATCTAGTGGTAATATTTTAAATGCATAAGATTTCAAACATAGAATGTACATATTTAATCATATGTCCTATGTGGTAATGTATCCAAGTTAATAAAAACCATGTGCAAATCACAAATTCAACTATAAAGCCTCAAATGGGTCCATCCATCTAAGTCCTCAGCTACTGCCAGCTTTGAGGACCAAGATGAGTCGTGCTTCTTCAGGTGCCTTACCTCCTCGCTGGTCTCAGGAGTCTTCTCTGGCTCTGCCATGGCAGCCTCCTTCACCTGCCTGTGTGGTGCGAAACAGACATATCAGAGGGAAAAAGAGGGAACACATAAGCAAACCATTGGGATGCAGAAAAATAAATTTAATTCACTTTTGACAGCAAGTTAAAACAAATGACATGCCAAGGCTAAACAAATGTATCAGCATACATTCCCAGTTTGATCAAACACAGAATTTGACCACTAAATCTATTAATACCAGTTAAAACTAAAGTTACGTCACATTTCTACATAAGGGTATGTAGTAAAGTCATTATGTAAGGCCTTGGTATTTAGTAATCAGATGAAACACAGATAATCTGTTGCTAACTCATTTAACATGCAAGAGCCCTACCATGCTCCTATAAATCTAATTAAACTACACTTATGTAAAACACCAGAAGCCCTAAACATAGATAAGTCTTTTTTATAAAGCATCACATGGCAGCATTTAAAAACGTATTCAAAAGGCTCAGCAGCTGACACTACTCCGCTGGGACGCACACAGCAGCCAGGTGATGCTGAAATTAACTGCGCCTTAAACGCATCTCACACTGTTCACTCCAGTCACTTCCCCCAAACAGGCCGCTGGTACGGTGTGGGTGGGGGTGACAGAGCCGAGGAGAGGAGGGTGCAGAGCCGCCGCAGTCCTCCTTCAGAAGGGACCGAGCGCTCAGCCACAGGTAAACAACACCTGGCGAGTGAGCGCGCGCCGCACGGTCTCATGCCATCCTCGCGCGCGCACACGTCGTCACGTCCACTCGTTCACGCTTACATTAAAGTTGGGGCCAACTTCACAGCCAGGAGGCTAAACTGTGCTCGGCTAAAAACGCAGCGTGGAGGCTGCGACTGCTGCTAAAAGGACTGCGTCGCAACCAGCCAGCTCTCCCTCTCTCCTTCTCTCTCCTCCCTCCCTCCCGCCTCCCTCTCACCACAGACTACTCCTCTCTCGACACATTCATGTCCGCACCGACTGATAACGGAGACCTGCGGCGGACAAACGCTCGTCTGCCGTTCAGCTGAGCCGCCGGATGAAACAAAGCCCAAAAAACCCCACAGGCCGGCATAGGTAGCTAAAGCCAGCGATGGAGAACAGCCATGTTGCAACGAATGAGACAGAAAAAAAAGAAAGAAAAAAAGGACCCGCATCTTCTCAGCCACACCGGCTTCAAGGCAGCCTCATCAATCGCCTGATGGGAAATTCAGTGTTTTTCCTGACACCGTCTCATCGCGGCTCTGTATTCACGTGTTCACAGCCAGAGTCACCGCGGATCATCAGGCTCGAGATCTACGTGATTTACACGAGACAACAAACAAACGATGGCCCAAACAGTCCAGGTCTGTCGTGGTTAAAAACCCAAACAGTGACTACACTACCAATTACTTCTCCCGTTTAACATGTGTATGAAATAATGTACAAATTAAGCCTGCAGACAGGACTACCCCCCATATCCTGCTGATTTAGTGCCACTGAGCTTTATAATATTCCATGGGTATCCTTTGGGAGCACTGCAGATGTGTTGAGGTCTGGTGAATATCAAAAGGGAAGACACATGTTCATGTTTTGAGTTTTGATATCCTGGTGAAGCTTTGACTCCTGCTCAGAGTCACTGTCCTGTTGTGTAATAAATATGCAGAATAAAAACATCCCCACAACCATATATTTCTTCCACATTTCACTGTGGGCTTCTGTAAGGCTGCATCAACCTCTCATACACACATAATTATGTTTTCACATAAGGATTTTTGACAACAGCAATGTCAAGCAGCATGTTTCTATCAACTAGTGCTATAATAGTTGAGAGTGCCACAACATTTCATATTCAGACCGAGCAACTCTGCCCTATAACTCATCAAGGACTTTTGTTGCCGTTTCTCACCTTAAATAACATTTAGGTGGTTTTACTGAAGTCATTGTTATGCTTAAAAGCAGAAGTAGGCCCTGCAAAGTCATCCCTTACCAGCAACGTTTATTTTCAGTAGTCTGATTTTAATCTTGCTTTTCGTTGATCTTTCCAGAGTGAGTTTTAATCACGTGCATGAAAATTGGAATGAAAGTACGCGAGTGAAACCTTCTTTCCTAATCGGAGGGAGTGCTGAAATGTTCTTAACAATCCCGAAAAGGCACAGTGAATTTCCTTAGCTTGGATAAACTGCCGACAGTCTTCATCTGTGACATCACACTGAGAACAAATAAATATTCTGAGGCAGGTTTGTTTAGTGCTAGATATGGTCTTTAAATGTGATCTGTTGATTGAGGGACAGGGACACACAACACTAAACACTAAACCGCCTGAAAGGGTGAGGGAGTCACTAAAGCGATTCATAAAAATATCTCACCTGTTTTAAACCTTTGTAGCACTGATGTGTCATAACTAGCCGTTGAACAGCTGAATTAAAAAGCACTAGACTGTACAGTACATCTCCACTGGAGCATGACTATCACTAGGCACTGTTCACAGCCTGTAGACTGAAGTGTGGTGAAAAGGCAGATTCAATCACCTGTGTGTAACTCTCATACACACATTGACAACATATTGGCAGTGTTTCTTCAGACCAAGGCTGAAAAGCAGACCTTTGTTTGTCCTTTTCTTCCTCTCCCTCGCTGTCCTTTCTCTTCCTTTGAGATTCCCCTCTGGGTGCTTCAGTGAACAGTTTCTGAAGATTTAAAAGGAGAGGAAATGGAGTAAGATGTGAAAGACAACAGTGTATGTCAGAGCTGGTTAAGCAGTTATGGTAACAGCAGCACAGGGTCACTAAATGCCAGATGTAAAGCCATTATGAGATTTGTCTGTAGCATATGTATTTTATTTGGAACTGAGTTTTTAGGTAAGATGTGAATGGACATAATTGTCACAAATGTTAAAATAAATCTGGTGGTGGGGTAGATTATGATAACAGACCTTGGCATGACTTTCTCCATCAGCAGTTGTGTTGCTCTTCTCTACATGCATCTCTCTTTTGCAAGGTGATGCCTTTGGAGTTTCCTTTAATCCCTCAGTCTGAGCCTCTGTCACCTTGTGCTCTGGGGAGGAATCTCTTTCAGGTTTCCCGTCCTAAAAAGAGACAGACAACACAGCGATGTTTTATGCACTGAATAAATATAACGGCACATATATAACAGCAACTTTTGATACAAAAAGAGCTTTTTGAAAACACCCACTGAAAACACCTACTTTTCAGTAAAAGTTTTCCCTTATCCTCTTCTGAGGGCATAGAAAGCATCACATCTCATTTATGTAACAAGCACTGTTTCTGCTGTAAGATTGCTTGTATGGTACACAAATATATTACAAACAGAGCTTAGCTATAAAAGAATTCACAGTATATTTTGTTCACCTTGATCTAACTGAACTGAATTAAAGTCTAAGTGATATGTGACATCAGTCCTTGTTGTTTTCTAAGCCACTCTGTTACCAGACATTTAATTTGAACCTTTCAACAGTTCAAATTCTTTTTTCAAAAATGCATATTTTGTTTTATCTTTGCAAGTGTCTCCTGTAGGAGTAGCAATCAGTAGCACATTTTGGCCTTACTGTTGTATCAAACCATTTAAGTGAGCATAAATATTGTGAGGTGAAATTACAGCAACTCAAATATTCCCTTGAAAACAAAAGATGTCTTGAAATATACTGAACTGTCAAGCATCAGTAAACAGTGACAGGCCTGCTCTCCTTTCCACACAGAGGAATTGTTTCCACGTATTCAGTGAACAACAGCCTGCCTCGTGTATTTTCATGTCTGAATGTACAGTATGCACCAACATTATTATATACCAGCAAATGAAAGTAGCAGACTGTGATAATACCACCTAAGAGACTTAAAACAAATATTGATAAATAAGGTGATATTGTGCATCGCTGCCTGCCACTGTGTTCAGCTTGTCAAAAGTAAATAAATGTTACTATAACACTCTAATGCCTTCCAACAGGCTGTTCCTGTTGTGTGGAAAACACTAACAACATGCCTGCAACATGGCCTCTGCTCATAGTCCATGTTTTTTTATTTTGATCTTCTTAGACCACTTACCCTTCTACCTCTCGAAGTGGAGCAGGTTTTCTCTTGAGAAGATGTAGATGAGTCGGAGGACCGAGAGGATGAGGACCCAGAGTCTGATTCCGAGGAAGATGAATCATTAGATGATGATCTTCGCCTTGCTTCTTTTCCTTCCTTCTTCGTGTCTCTTCCCCTCCGCTGTGCAGCATCCACTGGGCTTGAGGGGCCTTTGCTTTCATCCACATCTTTAGCCTTTTTGGTGGATTCCTTCTCTGATTCAGCTTTTTCTTTGCCCTCCGATACGAGGCCTGTTGCCCCTTCTTTATTGGGACTCTGGACCAGTGTGGCGCCGACAGTGGTCTCCTTCTCAGGCTGGGCCCCCGCAGAGGCATCCTGTTCCCCGACGTTGGCGAGCGAGGAGACAGGTGAGGCCAGAGGCTGCGGGGCATCGGAGAAGCTGCGGGGCCGCTTGATAACCATGGAAGTGGTGGAAGATTGGGGCTGAATTGGAGAGTCCCTTATGAACCGGAACTTCTTGAATGAGGACTGAGGCGACAGAGGGGTCGGTGACATGGGTGCACCGGATTCTGCTGCTTCACTCCGGGACACTGGAGCGTGGACATCTTCCTGTTCTCCTGCCTCTGTCGATGACTTTCTACCTGGTCCTGTGGAGAGGGGAGGAGGAGTGGGCAGGGGGGTGAGACCAATCTCACGGCCACGTTTGGATGGAGGAAGGTGACTCTCCCTCTCCTTCTCAGCCACCCTAGCTCTCTCTCTCTCCTGTTCCAAGGCCCTCTCCTGCTCCTCCTTTTCTTTCTGCATGGCTTTCTCCTTCTCTAACCTTTCCCGTTCCAGAGCCCTCTCCTGCTCCAAAGCCCTCTCCTTCTCCATCCTCTCCTTCTCCAAGGCTCTCTCCCTCTCGCGCTTCTCCTGCTCGAGCGCCCTCTCCCTCTCCAGCCTCTCTTTCCTCTCCTTCTCAGCCCTTTCCTTCTCCAACCTCTCCTGTTCCAGAGCTGCCACCCTCTCTCTTTCCTTCCTCTCCCTTTCCAAGGCTTTTTCCCTCTCTATCCTCTCTTGCTCCAGCGCTTTCTCCCTCTCAATTCTCTCTTTTTCCTTCCTCTCGAGCTCTAACCTCTCTTGTTCTAGGGCTCTCTCCCTCTCCAACCTTTCTTGCTCTAGAGCTCTTTCTCTTTCTATTCTCTCTCGCTCGATGGCTTTCTCTCTCTCCAGCCTCTCTCGCTCCAGGGCCATCTCCCTTTCTAGTCTCTCTTTCTCCAAAGCTTCCTCTCTCTCCCTTCTCTCTTTCTCTAAGATCCTCTCCCTCTCTAACCTTTCCCTTTCCAGCCTTTCCTGCTCCAAAGCCCATTCTCTCTCAATCCTTTCCTTCTCTTTTCTCTCAGCCTCCAGAGCTCTTTCCCTCTCTAGCCTCTCCTGCTCAAGAACCCTCTCTCTCTCCTTCCTTTCCCGCTCCAAAGCCATGGCTCTCTCCAGCTCCATCACTCTCTCCATTTCTTCTCTCTCTCGCTTCTCCCTCTCCTCTTTTTCTCTCTGCAGACGTTCTTGCTCTAGAGCTCTCTGTCTTTCGAGCTCCCTCTGTCTCTCGAGCTCCAGGGCCCTCTCCTGTGCTAAGGCCTTCTCTCGCTCTTCTCTCTCTTTAGCCAGAGCCAGTTCCCTCTCCTGCCTCTCTCGTTCCAGAGCAAGTTCCCTCTCTCTCTGCAAAGCCTTTTCTCGTTCTTCTCTTTCTAAGGCCTGCTGTCGTTCAATTCGCTCCTTCTCGAGAGCCCTCTCTCTTTCCTCTCTCTCGAGTGCTAGAGCCCTCTCTCTCTCTTCCTCAATTGCGCGCTCTTGCTCAAGTTTTCTCTGCATCTCTTGCCTTTCCAGCTCAAGGGCCTTTTCTCTTTCTATCTCTGAGTCCCTCTCTCTGTCCCTGTCCTCTGTTGCAGTGGCCTTCAGCACACTCACAGGTACTTGAATATGGGCCGAATGTGCTCCTGCGACACCCTGGTTGGTGCCTGGAATCATGGCAAACGGCAAGAGGCCCGGCGTGTTGGCTGTGTGAGTGATGGCAGATACCAGACCTTCTGGAGGTCCCCTGCCAGGAAATGATGGAGCCAAAGGTGAACTGCCGTCCTGCCTATTGCCTTCCCCATTGCCGCCGTGCCAACCTGCTCCCGAGAAGGCACCTTCAGATGCCATCTTACGCGCCAGAAGGGTCAGTGGGCCGGGCTTGCGCTCGACATGTCCACTCCTCTGTGGCTCTGGGCTGCTACTGCGGCTGTCGCTGCTGGAGGAACCAGAGCTGGAGGTACTGGGTGAGCGCCTAGCTGGGGCTACATCTGGACTAGGGGGGCTCTGCTTAGGGGTGTCGGGCAAGGGGAATGATAACTCTGGAGGTGGAGAGGGAGGGGGTGTTGGTTGACGGAGTTGAGGGGACAAAAGGGAAGGCATGTGTTGCTGCTGGGGTTGACAGGATGCTCCAGACCTCTCTCTGGTCGTGGGCAATCTGGCCGGCTCTCTCAGGCTTCTCCTCCGCGCGCCACTGTCCCAGTCGTCATCGTCACCATCCTCCTCACCGTCCTCGCTGTCCTCATCATCGCTGTCAGCTGCGACTTCGTGGGGTGCAGAACCCCCCTCTGGCCGTTGCTCACCAGCGGGAACGCGCATGGCCACAGAGCCAGAAGCCGGAGGACCGGACATGTCGGCCTCCTGGTTCCTGTTACCATCTCCCTCATTCCCTGCACCAAACAATCCCTCTCCACCAGAGGGTCCAGGTGGCCTGTGCTGCTCAGCCACTGCTGGTGTGACATCCTGGTGGGAACAAAAAGGGAGGTGTGACTTCTTTTGTCATAACACTAACATCCAGTTTCCCTGGATGTAAATGATTTGGCACAGTTGGTATGAGGAAGTTCCTTTCAATCGTCTTTTGAAGCACAGAGAATAGTTAAGAAAAGAGAGTGGTCTGACCTGGGCTTGGGGAGGGCCTGAGGTACTGTTATTAACTTCTGTGTGGTCCTCTTGCTCTGTTGGTGTGAGACAATTAAATAATATCACTTTTTTAAACAAAATTACTTGATATACGCACAACATCTGACTCAGCTGCAGTGGAGGATTCTAACAATACTTACCATTTGTTTCATATGCTTCACGAGCCTCTCTCTCCAGACGCTGCCTCAGAAGCTCCTGTTGTTTAGCCAGATACTGCTTGATAAAGCTGTTCTGGCTCATTTCCTCACCGATCTAAACAGACAGACCATTGAAAATAAGGCACAAGCCTTCAAGGCATACTTTTGCATACATGTGCGGGAACTGTGCAGTTTGTCTTTTATACTTAAGAAGTCATTACAGGTGAGAAGACTTCATCTGTTGTAAAAATAATCGCAGCATCTTTGAGATGCTTACCTGTGAGTTTGGCTGAAGTCCAATGTGAGCGGTGGAGGTCCTCTGCAGATTCTCCAGCATGAGGGCCTGTTATTGAGACAAGAGATTTTATTTATTCAAAGTAAATAACAGACTGGTGCAGTATTCTTCCAGTGTTGTTAGAAATACTGCCTTTTCAATGTAAATATCTAGATCATTTATCAGATTTGCTACTGTGTGCAACATTTAGTAAATAATTTGCCTGCAGATATTTTTGTCATTTACAAACTATTATGAGTGTGTCTTGGCAGGCTTTCTGCATAAATGGGACATCATTCAACGTCATTGCTGCTCTTAATAACTTTATTTTGGAGAACATTGTGTTTTATACAACTTGCAGCCGGGAGCAACCAGATACTTGTGGAGAGAGAATTTTAAAAAGCTCTTTATTCGTTCATAACAATTTTATAAGATTAAATTAGATGTCCTTGTCTTTCACCACAGAGTTGAAAAGATTCTTGTTGCACCAAATTTGCAGATTGTCCCACATTGTTACCTAATCTGTAAAAGCTGCGAGCAGTTCTCAGTCTGGCCTTTAACGTCCTAATATAAATGCTCTTTACACTGAAGTCCAGAGAATATTCCATCTTATTTCTCCTGCTGTGATAAATGGCCATCGTTGCTTGTCCCAAAGGAAAATACAAAAGTAGACAATGTATTTGTAATGCAAAATGAACATCTGATCTGTCTCCCCAACCAATTCAAACATTAGACTCAACAGTTGATATAAACATGGTTTCGCCTCTGTGTAGAGAAAGCACCATTATCACAAATGTCTGGGCTGATGACGTCTACGAATGCACTGACAACGATGACTCCATGATTATCCGGTGCGGATCACCAACTCTTTCAGTTACTGGATGTTTGTAAGGTCTCTCCCCTCAGACTTTACATCCTGGGGGCCAGATGAACCTTCGAGGGGCGTCAGCATGGCTGTTCAGTTTGTTTTGGTCAAACACTTTAACTGTTAACTGGTC